>BMAW01032986.1:26426-75576 GCA_019974015.1 Nephila pilipes
TGTTGTACTTCGTTCAGTTACGTATTGCTGGTGGACTTACGTCACGCACGCTCACAATCAGCCGTTCGAGAAAACATGAATAGCGATATGTCCAGACTAGTTATTGCTATCCATGTAAGGTTAGCACTATAAGCTCATTCACTTTCATTTTCTAAATGGCTGGAAAATTTATGACAGTGAGCTTAAAGCATGATCAAGATTCTCATAGAATGAATTATTTTGAAAGTGTATGGGGGTTTATGCAGAAAGATGAGATTATAAAAATTAAAAAAAAATTCCCTCATTGAAGATAAAATTGGTTTTAAAATTGAATGTATATATGCTTTGGGGTTAATTCCTTATTAGAACAATGGTAAAGACTTGATTAGTGGCTAGGAGAGAGAATGGAGACTTCGACCGAATGGAAGGTCTAGCGCATACTTCAATTTTGCTCACAACTATATAATTGCGTTTCAAAGAAGTGGTTATGTTCCAGAGGACAGTGCCGACCCTAACACGTTTTTGCCTTCGTGACAATACCTAAAATATAGGTTCCCCTCCTAAGCTTAAAAATAATTACAACTTTAAAAAATGAGTTATAAAAGATTCATATTAAGATAAATAAATATAATTGGATCGATACAATGATTGATTAATGGGTTTTCAAGAAATGTTAATGTGAAAACAAAATTTACAATTTAACGGTAGAAACTTCAAACTGAAGCTAGCACCTACTGTTTTCAGAGATAATTTAACATATTTTAAGCAGAACAATCAACAAAACTAAGCACAATAATATACAAAGTCTAAGAAAATCAGAAATTAAATGCTCTTTCAAAGTTTCCTTTCTCTAAATTGCAGATAGATATTTCAGATCTAATTTATTATTAATTCATGTTCAGATAGCCTAACATTTCAACCATTTAAGATGATTTTAGGTTGACAAGAAACACTTAAAATAATTTTCATTATTTTGATTAAAGAAAATTTTCTTTCGCCCAGACAACAATTATAGTTAGCGTTAGCAAAATTTTAAGACATTAGCAAATTCGAACTCCAATTTAAGTAATAATGAATTTAAGAACGTCCAACTGGACTTTCTTTCGTCAATCCTGTTGTATTTGATTTTACAACTCATTTATTTCTAGAAATAGTGCCTTGTGTTTTATTTATTATTTTTGCTTTCCTAGTTTGATTCTGGCGCATCAAAATTTACTATAGTACAGAGCCTAACTTGCCCTACCACCTAAGGCTGGACGTGAATGGAGAATGCGCATACTACAATATCAATTCGATTAGTTACTTGAAGGGAAAAATCAAAATCAGACAGCTTTATCTTTTAACAAACTATCGATGGGTGGGCTGTATGTGAATGAACTATTTTGGCGCGCTCATATGCTCGGCTATATAGTTAGTTATGTACGGCTAGCAGTGTTTTAAGCACTTCACTAATAATTTACCTGTTTTGCGAATGAGGTTTCGGTACTCCTTAGATAAACATGTTTCTCTTTGTTATTTTCAGCCGATTATCATTATTATTTATTTATGAAAATATATTTATCTCACTCCATTTTTCGTGAAAGTTAGCCATTTCGGTATTCTGCGAAAAAGGGAATCAGAGGATTTTCATTCTAGAAAAGTTCCTTTGTTTATTTAATTATTTGAATCATGTATAAACTTCCAGATTCACAAAAGGCTAAATTCTATAAATTTTTTATAGTTTGTCAGATTCAGAATTTAAGCAGATTGCATTTACAGGTTTAATAGATTTAGCTACAGTCATTTACGGTATTCAGCTTGACCAAAACTGATAAAAAGGTAGATGATTTTTTCAAGAATAAGTTTAAAACTAATGAATTGAATGTGAATTGAAGTTTGTAGTTTTGTAACTTAGAATAAAAAGTGATTTTGAAAGAAAGGAGCTTGTGTGTTCTGACTCATTCCATATGCAATTATTTACTATATATCATTTTGAGAATTAAAAGCGAAATAAACAGAAAGCAACAAAGAACAATATACTGAGCAGGAAAATTTTTGCAGTAATAATGTCTGTTGCTTAAAACTAGGTTGTAATTTTCATAGTGTTATTAATAAGCTAATTCAGTTCAAATAAGATAAATATTAATTACAGTAATGTAAATTTTCTCTTTTCAGTAATTTGGAGCATTTAATAAAATAAAATGGATTGGATTGCTTATAAACATTACCATAACTAAAGCAGAATTGTGAACGGACCTCAGATTTCAAACCTCTATCAGTGACGGGATCACACTGAGTTATCTCCTCGCCAAACTTTATTCATCTCCATTGAGACCTCGATAAATTAAATGCTCAGCTCCACGGTGTGTCTTAAGAGCATAAGGGTTCAGAACCACGACTCAGATGAAGCAAAGCTGGTCGCGAGTACAGCGACCGTGGCCTAGGCTACCTCGGCCCTCAGGGTCAGATGAATCTTAAGTAATTTATAAATCAAATTATGCTCGAGTATTTTCTTATGAAATTTAATATTTATTTGATTAATGATTATATAAACCCCACATTAAATTAACTTCAGGTTTTCCCCTTATTGTCGCTTATATACCTCTCATTTCATGACCGAAATAAAAGCAATGTGAAGTCTAAGGACATCAGTTTAAAACTTACTTCAGTTCTCCTCTATAACATGACACTTGTAAAGAAAAAGGAAATTTTAAAACTTAACTGTGTATTTGATTACAGAAAAGCCCAAGATAACATTACTAAAACTGACAGCAGCCTGTGTCTTTAAATTTATTCTCTATTCATTACTTATAAGTAGTACTACAATTCTTCCTGCCTTAGATTTAACACACAGAGCTATGAATATTCAGTTGTGAAAAATTATGAAAATTTGGATTTTATTAAATAAGGTTATATGAATAAGATTGCTCATATATATAACTCGATCAATAACTCCGAGACTAACCAGAGATGGCGCTCGTAGTATAACCAGCCAGGTCTTCAGAGTACTAACCTTTGCTTGAAACATGTGCAAATTTTAGTCGATCGGACCAGGAAAAAAGGTTTTTGAAGTGAAGTGAAAAAATGTTTTTTTTTCAAGTGGGTTGCCACCTTGTTTTCGATGGAACAAAAAACAGCAACAGGTCGATGATTCAGAAAGCTGTTTATCACTATTTACTGCAAACAAAAAAAGATTTCTTGCGAAAAATAAAAAGTCTGAAAAAAATGATTTGAGAGCGTTGGAACGAGTGTATACCTGAAGGTTGATTAATAAAGTGTTATGGAAATAAAAAAATTTTGCAAAAAAATGTTTTTTCAAGTTAGAACTCGGGTTATTGATCGTTAAGTATATTATATTTTAAAGTACACGCACCACACCACACAACAAAGCACACACCAAACACACAACAACCTACCCAAAACACAACACCATATTGTAAAGAGGAGATGACGATGAGATGTAATCGCGCTTTTAAGTATAAGGTCTGTTGCTCAGTTATTTCAAAACGACATTATTCAATCCGTGTGTACCTGAAAGTTTGTTGTTGAAGTGATTGAGTTCTTGTTTATTATATACGTCCACACATAAAACAGCTCGGGCTATTTTGATGTACCTGGAAACTTGAACTGTCAATTGACGAAGACTGACACCTGAGCTGGCGGCTATCAAACTTCCTCCCACTGCCAGCTGGAAGGACTTGAACCTCGAAGCCAGATGCATAACGTTCATCTACCCTGGATCTCTTTGGCCAAAATGGCACTCAGGACTTAAGCTCCCGACTCGTCGAAATAACTAAGCAGTCGATCTCGCTACTAGGCTACCATGTATCGAGGCTCTTGAATCATTGCTTCAGATACACAGCAAAAGCATTCAGACGGTGCAATATCCCTTAGCATATCGCTTAGGTTTACATTAATAGAGACAAAATTATTCAATTACTTAACATAAATGTCTTGACTAATGTTGTTCACTATTTAGATAAGTTTCGTTTATTTCACGGTTTGTAGATTACGAATTTATAAGAACAGTACCTTTGGTTTTGAATTTAAAAATCAATGCATATGGAGACTTTGTGAGGGCTCAATATTTATGTATGATTATGATATTAAAGTATAAAGAAGGTTTCGAACATAGAAAGTGACAGGCTCTGTCGCACAATCAATTTCTCATCACTATCCTTCTTATTAATTATACCTTGATTAAAGAGAAGTAATGATCTAAAGCTAAGAAGAAAAAATTCAAAATATTTAAAACGTTATAGTACATTTTTATTAAAAGAACAGTTAAAATTAGAATGTCGTCCTTATTCTCAACACGTAAAATACGAGCTAGAGCGTAAATATAGAAAATGGCAGCCCTGTCAAAATGCAGACTTGAGTTCGATTTTTCAAACAAGATTGTTAAAAATAAGAGAAAGAACTGGAACATTTTTTTTAAAGCTGAATTGTAGTTCAAGCTGGAAAACACAAAACGCTTGAGTTAACTAACATTAAACATTATAATATTAGAATTTGATTACATCCTCCCACCACACACACACACATATATATATAATATAATATGATTAACTACAAGATGTAAATATTATAATGTTGATGTATGCACAATCACCGCAAAGTGTTTTATTGTTTTATTAACTAAATGCATATAAGCACTTAAAAATGTTTTAGATTGCTTGTATTTCAAGGACGCATTTTTATTTGCCTCTCAGCAAATTTTTCTATGATTGGTATAAAATCAGAAAGCAATTTCTAAAGTCCCAAATTTTAACAGATGTTTGCTAATTATACATACTACCATGGATTATTATTCAGTTTGTCCTAGTAAATTCAGTGATTACTTACCATAAATGAATAATTTTAATCCAAAGGTTAGGCTTGGAATTTGAAAGAGATCAATTTCTATTGTATTTTTACTTTGTGGTAGTTGAATAAATAACTGATGAACTGACAAGCATTTCATTTAATGATTCTAAACAAAACTGAAGAATTTTCAAGCAGAATGAAAATGTTTTTATTTTATTTTCTTTACAGTTTCATTTTTACATTGTTGTCATATTAAGTTGTTCTAGTTCATCATTACAGCCTGTAATAAATTATAATAAAAGACATATATTTTTCTTATAACATGTCTATTATTGAAAAATTCCCGGTCTACCATAGTAAAACACTTTTTGGAAAATTCGTTTTTTATTCAACATAATTCCTTCAAGGGATTATACACTGATTATAGCGACCCATCAACTTTTCAATCTACCTTTTTTGTAGTACGATTTGTCCTGCTTACAAATGGCCCTCAGTTTCAGGCGATCACCCTCTTCATTCGACGAAAATTTCTTCCCAACGAGCATTCTTTTAAGATCTGAGAACAGGAAATATTCGCTGAGGCAGAATCTGGAGAATAGGTGGATGAGTAAGAATTCGAGGACAATTCATGGATTTTGTCATCGTTTTCCTGATATGGCATGGCATTGTCTTGAGTGAAACAGCACTTTCTTTTCTTCAAATGCGGCCGTTTTTCGGCCATTAAGTCCTTCAATAACGCTATTAAATAGTAGCTGTTGATGGTCCTTCCTTTTCAAAGGTAGTCAATGAAAATATTGTCATGCCATCCCAAAATACAGACTCCATAACCTTGCCAGCCGACTGGTTGCGTTTTCCACGCTGGACTTGTTCATCAGAATGCAGTCCACTCAGATGACTGTCTTCAGAGTAAATGATAGATGAAATGTTTCATCCATTGTCTATCATATCGCGCAAAACTCGGAGTTTATTACGATCATTTTCGAAACACGCTCGAATCATCAACTCGTCGTTGTTTTGGATCTAAAAGTGAGCTCGCGTGGCACCACTTTGCACAGAGCTTTCTCATGCCAAATATTCGTGAATGATATGATGTAAGATTCATTTGATATCTTTAGAGTGTCTGCTATTTCATTCAATTTCAATTTACGGTCGTGAAAATCATTTGTGGATTTTTAATGTTTTCGTCGTATTCACAGCCTCTTTTAGGCGTTCCGATCTTCCGTGACTCATTCACCAGTCTAAACTAGCATACCAATTCTTGATGGTGTGTGGATTTTCCTGCGGGCAGTCTCCAGGAAGATCGGCATTACGACCAAGTTGCTTCAACTGTATTTTTCCCTTCAAAAGCAATATTTTATCAACACAGCGAAACTCCTTTTTATCATTTTTCTTAAAAGTTGCTTCACTCAAAATGCTATAATTCACAAACTAATGATCCGACATGTCAAATTTATAACGCATCTTTTGAGGGTTAGGGCTAACTAAAAATATGGATTTAATTCTAGTAGCGCTATCTATGTTCAGGCTGGGAGACTTTTCAATGACCTGTTATTCTAAGATGTATGTTGAGATCAAAGTTCTAGCATTGGCATGGTGTGAAGAGGTTAGAGGGGTAGCCCAGGTATCATTTACTTCATTTATCGAGGTTCAAGATACGGTCTGTCCTCAATAGCCCCTGTTGCTTCGAGTGCGACGTAAAATAGATGCCGATCTAGGATTTTTAAGATGATTTTTATAACATAAGATTTCTTGAAAAAATATGCATAAATTCATTTTGTTCATGTTTGTCATTAAGATAATCTTTAAAGCAAATTGTATTCGACTTGGCTTAAAGAATATCTTGAAATCCTAAATTTTGATTATACATATGTTGATATAACATATATTGCTAAAATACACACACACATATATATAAATATTATATTAATTGTGATTCATTACAGTCAGGATATTTTAATTAATGAAATAATTACCATTTTTAATAAAAAGTTTATTAATTTATTTGTCGAAATTCACAAGAACCCTACGATTCACATAAGAGCAATTCAAAGCCGAATTCACAAGAAATTTTAAGACATTACATCAAAATCCTCTAAAATAATGAGAGGCTAATTTATTACACAGGGTTTTTAAAAATGATTCATTCGCTTTTAAAATTCTATATTTTCTGAAATAAACGACTCAGAACGGTAATGCATAAAAACAAAAAGAACATACAAAATTTTTTCTCCAAGTGTTCGATATAACTTTCTTCACTAGCACGTATAATGTCAGTTAGAGATGTAAGTTTCTGCCAATTCCCAGACATTGAGAAGGGGCAGTGGTAATTAATTCTACAGCAGCTGTTAAGTTCGCTATTTAAATTCCAATAAATTTGTGGATAATGGTGGAGCATAAGCTATACCTTTATACAAACCCCAAAGGAAGAAATAGCATGGACCCATTTCAGGTAGTTTTGGTGGCCAGATGAGTAATTGTTAAATCCTCTTGTCCATTGGGACCAATTCAACAGCAAGATAACTCCATGAAAGCTTCTAAAACAGCTATCATGAAATAGTTTCACGAGGAACACACGAGGACCATCTTTTTTTCTCAATATAAAACTTCTTCAAATTTCCTTTGTATTCGTGTATTATTTGTCTTACTGTGACGTTTATTTTTGAAAATATCGGTTTTGAAATCGGATGAATCGTATTCAATAAACCTGTATGTAAAAGAAACGTCAATATATTTTTTTCCATAAATATTCTATGCAAAAATGAAAATAAAACAGTGCGAGTAAATAATAGGATTGAATGAAGAGATTCATTAGAATCTTCTATGTTTACATTGGGATGTTTTACAAGTGTTTTGCAATTAAAAAATTTTAAATAAATTTCTTCAGATAGATTAATGCTGTTACGTGCGTATAAAATAAAATTTAACATTTTCAAATTCCTTGACACACAAGAAAAACAAAATTCTTTAGCTTTCAATTACAAGAATAATTACTGCAATAACGGTAGCACATAAAGGTGATCCTACATCTTAAGTGTCAAAAGTATGTGTGTACGCGCAACAGCTCATTATGTTGGAGTTAGTTTGAATCTAGGGTTAACCAAAACGAAATCTTGATACAAAGAAGAAAAAATGCTGTTACTGAATACATATTTTAATCATCCTATGAAATTGGCTTATTGCTCATATGTCACATACAAATCAGGCTTGATTCGTGTTCGACCTCACTGCTTTTTGTTGATAGATTTCATTCGGAATTTAGCCAATTTGTTTTTCTACTTGGCAGTATATTTTACCTAATGCTAACATGGAAAATAGTTCAGAAATAGATACTAACGAAATCAGATTCACCCGCATTGAAGAACAACTGCAATTTTTCGAAGCAGAGCAATATACGTCCGAGATCTCATAAATATTGCGGAAAGACACCCAGATTTTAAAAATGAGAAGAAATGGAAAGACTTAGATGAGGAACAGAAAAAACTCGAACAGGAGATCTGATTAGTCCACAAGTAAGCTTGCCTCCTTGTATCTTTGCACAATTAAGTCATGCTTGCACAGTATTGAATCAAAAGTCAACAACATTTAAAAGCGAGCCGCTCAGTCTGTAAGCAACTCAGCAAATTCGAATTTCGTTATAAATTCTATTTCTAACAAATTGTTATGCAGGAATTTAAACGATCCACAAAAACTCTTCTCCCCCCCCCCAAAAAAAAAAAATAGTTTGATATTTACCTTCGAAAATTCAGTTTTACTAAAAAATACCTTTCTCCCACGTGCAAATTTTAATCCAAACGTAATTAAGGAAGATTTTCCGCTCCCACTAACTTGCCTGATTCAGTCACTTACCTTAAAATTCCACAGAAACTGTAAACTGATCTGATAGGAAATTCAAAGAATCCACCCAAAATCCTCTGAAAAGCTTGCAGGAAAGAACATTAAAATCCAGCCAGAGACAGAAGACGAACGCAAAAGCATCACCACTTACCTGAAAAACAATAATGAGGAATTCTACTCTATATTCTATACTTCCGCCACTCTCTCACCCAAATAAAGCGGGGATTAAAGGACTACCGACTTCCACAAATATAAATAAAACCCTGTCCGAAATATAAATAAATAAAGGATGCCTGATTCAAAAAGTCACTCAACTAATACAACGCAAAAATAAATTCTTCCTCCATGTGTTTTTGGCAAAAAAAATCCACTGAAGCACCAGACATATTTAAGCTCAATAGCTTTCTTTATATTTCAATAGTTGTAGAATCTTTTAAAAGAAGACCGGAAGTCACACAATTTTTTTAATTAGAATCTGTTTAACTCAACTGAGAACTTCATCATAAAACCAAGATGCCACTTATGTGGAGAAGCTCATCGCACAGGCAAGTACGAAATAAAGATAAAATTAGAAAAACCCACCTGCGTAAACTATGGAGACTCCAACATAGGATTCTGGAAAGATTGTCTACGATTTCCGAGCCAAAATTTAAAAAGAGATGAAACACCAACCAGAGCGAATCAGAAAATCTGCAGATTAGCTTCCCGAGAGTTTCTTTCGCAAATATAAAAAGAGTAGCCCAAGAGATGGAGCCACGTGCTAGGATGTCTAAGTCAGCTGCGAAGTTCATTCTGTTCGATAAACCCCGTTCGAAACAAAAGAGAAGAACTCAAAGACTTTGTAAACATTTTTTAAAATCTTCTAGAAGTGCAGAGTCCCAAACAGATGAACTGTTCGAAAAACTAAATATTTTATTTTAAGGCATGCGCCCATCTCCCACTAATGGAAAATGAGCAATGATACGTTGGATTCAGATTCGCACCCTAATAATTCAGATTTTTTAAAATTAATTCCATGCAATTTTATATAATACTCTCTACAAACTTTAAATTATTTCCTACTGAAATAGTATCAGACGCTCCCGTTTAGAACAGAAATTCAATTTACAAGCACCTAATGCTTTTTCTTTCATAGACACACAAATACATATTCAAATTTGTAAACCACCAGTAAATTTCTTTTCTTTTGTTTCAAAGCGCAAAGCTCTAAAATTATTATTTTTTATTTAAATAATACTCGGGGACAAGGTTTGAGCAACAGCAAAAAAACTTCAACAGTCTTTTATTTATAAGATTTAGAGCTGGAAGGCTCATGAGTTCCGAAGAATTAATCAACTTATAGTCACAAAAAAATAATAGGTCACTGGTAAAATAAACAAAGAAAAACAAAGCGATTTTCATTTATAATAGTCTTTCATGTGTTATGATTTATGTCGCATTACTATTTTTATAAATGACCGAAAATTAGAAATCTTTTATTTTTTATTAATTTTTAATGAAATAATCATTATATTTTAAAGGTCTTTAATTTTCTAACAAATTCTTAATATAGCCGATAATTTTAGAACTTCTTACCTGAACATATATTTTTTTCATTTTAATTTTTTTTTTTTTTAAGTTTTACTTTAAATCTCTTTTTTTATTAAAAATTTACTTTTCAATAACCTTCTTTTATTATATTCTTTAAAGTACTTTTTTAATATATAATTTTATTTTTCAAAATTATATTTTCAATTAATTTAATCACATATATTTTTTTTTAATTTTTGAAAATTTAATTGCATATTTTATTTGACTTTTTAAAATTTAATTTTATTGCCTATTTTTATTTATTTATTTATTTGTTTTGCTTATGATGTATAGATTCACGAAATCGTTGAAGCGATAACATTTTCATAGGAAAGTTACGTCACAACATCGGAGCTTGCGCAATGAAACATTGGAACTCTTTTCATCAGCTTCTGCGCAGCCGTTGCTCATTTGTCTGCAAGTAGTCGTTGGCGTAAGACGTGTATCGAATATTCTGGAACTTTATTCACCTGTTTTAGGAACATGACGCAAGACGTAAGTTGGATTTAAAATTCTTTCATATATTAATAACATTCTATAAAATACTGTGATTTAATTTGGAAGATTAATTTTAATGATTATCAACTTTGATTCCGTACATTATTACCCTCATTATTATGTATCTGGATTTTCTCGGTAATCTGTTGCAACCTAAATTTTTTATGACTTTTGAATCTTTTATCTTATAATTTAAAAACCACAACAATTTTTAATTATTTTTTGTGATCAGGCATCCTTTATTTTTTAACTTATGATAAAATATTTTAATCAATATTCATGCTATCTTTATTAACATGCAGTCTGAAGATCTATGTCAAACTCTTAAAAAATATCTACATGTTCAGTCACGTCTGCATTGGTTAACATAAATGTACGAGTCGTGTAACTGTACTTTTAATTTGATTTTTTAAGTTGCTTTCTTTAACTCTTCTTCTATTGAAATCCTTGTGCTAAAAACATATGGCTTTTGTTTCGGTTTTGATACAACATTTTTTGAGGTTTAACCAAATTGACACACTTTTTCTCCAATTCTTAGTTTTTTAACGAACATTAGCCTTGGTAAGCATGGGAGGAATACATTTTTTTGCACCAATAACCAATTGTTTTATTTGCCTTTTTAGGTAATATTTCTATTTTCAATAAAATAATCACTTTTTGTAGTGAAAAGCTCACACACACACTTTGCGCGATTTAAGAAGAATAGCAAAATTTAACGGCGCAAATTTTAGGATTGTAGTGTATAACAGTCATGTGCCAAAAATGGAGGGGTGAATCGCTTTCCAACCAAAATAATTCGATATAAAAACTAACGTTTTTAAAAACAACGTTTTTATATGGTTGCAAAGTTTATTAGAGAAAATTATTGAAATATTAGTTAAAACTGTTAGTTATTTTTAACTTTAAAATTTACTTAAAAAAAGACATTTGTGAGAGTATTAAAAAATTTATAATACTCATAAAATCAAAACATGCATTTGAAAGTTTGTAAGCCATTCTATTAAAAAAAAAAAAAATGGGAACTAGAATTCAGAAAAAATTGTGATAAGACATGGTGCCAAATATTGGAAACTTTCTTTCTTGCTCATGATTATTGACTAAAAGTCAGCAACCCTTACTATCTCGGAGATAGTAAAGGGGAGATAGTATCTCCCCTTTGTGAGTACAATAGTTTTACGAGGCCTCATGTGGTGTGGGGAGTGCCCGGTGTTCCCAGAGGGGGAAAGAAGTTTTTTCCTCAACCCTAAAAGCGCCTAGAGGAAAGAATATTTTGACTTATTAAAATTATTGAAATATTAGTTAAAACTTGTCGCAAACGTCTAAATATTGCATTGTTAGGCGAGTAAGAACGATTCCCAAAATTTCAAAGCTCTAGCTTGATGGGAAGTTGGTTAAATTAACGATCGAAAATTTGATGACACACACACACACCAAGTGAAATTCAGAAAAACGTTGTAAAAAGGTTGTATTTACAAATATTCATTTGAAATGCCAGCCCACTCAACCTTGGCAACGAAATTCTTTTGGGGATATTTTGCCAAATGTAGTAACCTGTTTTCTATGCTCAAACTCTTCGTTTTTAGTTTCGGTTCTTAATTTTTTCTTTTTGCGACTTCGTTTCAAAAGCGAAACTTCTGCTAATTGAGAGCATATTTTGGATCGACTATTTCTCCGAACCTGGACTTCCTAGTACTGGTGTGTGTGGAATATTTCTCGTATTTTTTCCTAAAGTATAAACTACGTTTGCTAGTATGAGTATGAAAGAGGTGAGTCAAATTCTAACAGATTTTAATAAATTCAAAACGAAAGGAAATATTTGTTTTTATAATTTTCGAAGGGCGAGTGCATTTTTTTTTATAAATAATAAAAATTAATGGATATGAAAAACATTCGGGATGAAATGATAGAATTATCAGAATTTTTTTGCTAGAGCATTACGAGAGGTTCTTTATTTTTCCTGATTAATTAGAAAATGTGTGATTTTGTTCGAATAACTAGATAGTGTTTTGGAAGCTTTGTTCATGTTAAGAATTAAATGAAAAACCAATTGTGGATCATTATTTTTTGTAAAAATAGATTTTTGTTTCTATGCGAATAATAATGTTTGATGTTCTTCTAGAAACCAGATTTCATTTGATTAATGTAATAGAGTTTCATATGGGTTTAATGAAAAATCGTTTATAAATTGGAATGTTTTGTCGAAAGAGAGATATATATGTGTGTTTGTTTTTTTAATGTGCAGTTAATAATACGAGACGACACAATTATTTTAAAAGAAATGAATGATTGTGATAGATATAAATGTATTGTAGATTGAAAGGAGGAAATTTGCCTTTTTTTTTTTTTTTGTTGAAAGCAATCGATTCATTTTTATTTGTGATTTTCATTGAGTAATGACGTTTTGGTTTGGAAGGTGCGCATAAATGAGTTTGAGTGAAATGAAGATACTCCTTTAGATGAAAGAGCAATAATTGATGTTGCAAGCATTGATGCTTACAGATGTTTCATTGGATATTAATGTTTTATACTCGGATCCATCGAAAAAATACTTAGGTCCAAAATCTTCTTATATTTCCCTTTTCCGCTTCGCTGACTTCACGCTTCACTGAAAGGAATCGCTAATTTCGGCGATTTTTGAAATCGCGCCAAGTCGTTGGCTAAGCAGCATTTTTTTTTTTTTTTTTTTTTTACACTTTTGATATAAGTATTTGCATTTTTTAAAATTTTAACGATGAAATACGCTCATTAGATTTGAGGCATATGACTTTGAACATTTATTATTTCTGAATTTTATGCCAAAATGCTTTGTAACTTATTGGCTACTACATCATCTCCTTAGCAATTTTTATGGTTGAACTCGTCTATAAATAATTAGAAATGAAATATAATTGGTCATGGTAACCTAGTGATCATGGTCAAGGACACACAGCCAACAGTTTTCCTTGAGTCAGGGTTTCAAGCCCTGATGCCACTGAAGACCGACCCACTGTGTAGCCTGGGCTGATGTATGTCAAATCTGTTGAGCCTCAAAGTATTCCCTTGGGTGTGGTGCGGTAATTTAGAGAGAAAGTTTCCAGCTGAGGTGTTGTCATCATTTGACAGAGACTTGAAATAACACAATGTTCATTGCCAATAGCTCTTGTGTTGCTTCTCAAAGTGACAATAGTAAATAATCAAAATCATTGAAAAAAATAACTATAGATTTTAATTATGTACTTATTGTGATTATCTGAAAATATTATTCAATTCATAAAATTATTTAATCTTTTCATTTTCTTTTAATATTATTTAAATTTGCCATTATAATCTTCAGAATCAGTTTAGTTTTGGTTAATTGTTTGTTTTTGACATGTTTAAAATATCAAACCTTATGTGTCACTATTTAAGTGAGATATTTTTTAAATTGCTGAGGTTACTTCATTTTAACATTTGCATCAAATATTGTTTAAATTATATTCCTCTTTAAATTAAAATTTAATTCCGCTTTTGTCAGCATTTTTGTTAACTTAAATTGTTTAATAAGTTTCATTAACATCCTCTTGTTAATATTTTGAATTAAATTTGTTTTTGAAACACAGAAGTAATTATATTCATTCCATAATTTGATAATTGTAGAATTTGATGGTTTAATTTTCGTACTATATCGGCTGTTGTAGCAATTCCTTTCACTCTTTGTGCCATCTGTAAACAATACATTTGGTCCCAAAAAATTAACCAAATCTAGTGGGTGGAAATATATTAATTTTGGTGATATATTAAATCAGCAATTAAAAATTAGTCTTTCATTTTTTTGAAATGTGTGCAGTTTGTATATAGTTGAACTCTTATATTCATTTTCTTTGTCATAAATCTTTATTAAATATAAATCAGTAGTGATAAAATGTGCATAATGGACATCCTGTTGAACTTGACCGTTTAGGTAGATAATTTGTCAATTGAACCATGTTATTTGAAATACAATAATTATCACATCTCAAGATGAAAGGAAAAATTTGATGAAGTACTAATGCATACAAATATGCATGTTTTGGTATTTTTGGAAAATTACTATTTGTGGTAAACATTTTTCCTCCGTGTTGTTTATTTTTGATGCTGCTTGACCAGATTATATTTACTTCCAAGAAATATAACTATACATTACAAAAAACTATATATATATGCTCAATGATTTTAATTATTTTGGGTCTTCTGGGAAGGATAAGGCCGAGTGGCATAAAAATAGTCCTGAGCCTATGACAAGTAATTGGACATCTACAAATTGAAAAAGGGGGAATGAAATGTTATTTATTTTGAACTACATGTTTTGGGTGTAGTTAAGTCTCTAATGTTAATGGCCTGTGTGTTGCTTGCAGTGATATCATGTCATTTTACTTGGCTTAAGAAATTTTATAAAGTTTTTTTCCTTTAGTATATGAAGACTTGGGCTTATTTAAGAAGAAACTTGAATGTATTTTGATCTTAATATGCAGCATTCGAGGTATGCTCATTTGGAGCCTTTAATTGTTAATTGATGATGTTATTATAAAACATCATAAAGGACCCAAGGATTTGAATAGTTAACTTATCTGAAATTATTTCTTCTATACCATACTAAATTTAATAGAATACGATTGCTAAGGAATACGAGTACAAGTAGACATTAACACAAAGTACTTTCAATTTTAATCCTCCCAAAATGTTGACATTTTTATATTATAAATATAAATATTTCTTGTACTTTTGAGAGAAATAGATGCTTCCCTATAAGGTTAAAAATAGTTTAATTTTAAGTTTTATAATTGTGAAATATATATTTTATGTATGTTTTGGATAAATAAACAAATGTTTACTCTTTATAATTATGAAAAAATGTATATTCACTTGATTTGAATGGAAAGTAGTATTTTTAAGTTTAAAATCATTTCATTAAACTATTATACAATAAAATAAAGAATCAAAGAACTGTATGTTTGTTTTTTCAGGAACCTTATTGATGCAGATGGATTAGCATGCATTTCAAGAAAAGAGGGGGAAAATATTGAAAAATAAGACCTACTGTTTCTTAATATTCTGATAATAAAAGTTTATTAGCTACATAAAAAAAATTATGATATTCAGTTATAACCAAAAATGCATATTTATCCTATTTCTTACAAAAATTCTTTAAATGAATCCTTTTGAAATAATAATTAAAAAAAATGGAAAAATAGAAACCAAGCAATAAAAAAAATTCTAAAATATTTTAGTAAGCTTTTTGTGTATTTCTTCATCTAAATATTCCATTCCGGTGGTATTGTCAACATTGCTGCCATTCAAAATAAATGGGGCACCTTGTTAAATAAAAATGAAATGTATACATACTTTTGGAAATTATTAATATTTTAACAGATTGTCTTGCACACTGTTGAATGTCTGTATTTGTTGAGAACTGACACAAAAACTTAATTTTACATTTTAAAAAGAAATGTTTAAAAAAAAAATTTTAATCTATTGCTGCTACCAGATGCAATTATGTGTCATTTAAAAATTAATGGCTCACTTTTGTCAAAGGACAGGGTTCACATAATACAGTAAGAACATGGAAAGGGGAGTGGACTCTTATAGGAGATATAAAAATAGAAGAGCATAAAAAATTTGAATAGTTAATTTAATCATCATTTTCTTACCATACCATAGATTAGCAATTACTTGAATTTAAAAAGGGGGGTAAAAATAAACACTTGATTGAAAGGTTGAGCTAAATGGAATTATTGCAACAGCTGATCAAGTGCTTAAATCAATTATAATAATGCCTTATATTCATGAATAAAATATAATTTCTGTTATTATGATTTATGCTTTACTACTATTAAAAATGCATATTGGGTGTATATTCAAAAATACTGGAATGTTTTTGTAATGAAATTATTTTAATATTTCTTTTTGATTTATTCCAAATATAAATGAGACACTTCATTTATATTTTTGTGTGATTTGCACTTTAATACTACTAGAAAAATATATTTGTATGTTTTTTTTCAAAAAGTTCAGAAGTCAATGAATTAATATATTTTCAATAACTTTTTTGTTGTTGTTGTTGGTTTCAATTTTCAACTATAACAAAAATCGGGAATAGGGTGTCCCCTAGAGATTGGCGATGGAGACTTCCTAAATAGATCGCTAAACGTGCATGACTTAAGCAGCCAATGCTGCCTAAAAGTCGCCAATCACCTAGGGGACACCCTATTCCTGATTTTAAACAAAAAAAAAAGATCTGCCATTAAAATTAGCAAAAGTTATCATCCTAAATTTTTTAATTTCTTGTAGAAAATTTTTTTTTAGGCAAATGAAAAAGAAAGGCTCTAATTTTGAAATGTTGTAAAAAAGGATATTTGTAAACAATCAATATGTTGAAATGTCATGTTTTTTTTTTTTTTTTTTTTTTTTGCTACTTCTAAGGTTAGACAAAAAGAAAAAAAAACTATTAAATGTTTGACTTTTTTTTTAAGTATGGATAGTTTTATTTTTAATAGGAAAATTTTATTTCTTGTACATTTACTATGCACTTATACAAAATACAGAATTTTTAATGTAATTATAGTTTAAAATTGTTCTGTGAATTATCGACAACTAAGTAGCCTTATATTTGATCATTCTTGTAATGTTGTGTATATAACTATTTTTACCATATTAATCAATATAATACTCAATGAAATTTCGAAATTTTAAGGCATTATTCATAAACAATAGTAATTGTGAAGATACCAATTACATTTATTCACACACTCATATATATGAGTATATATTTTGTACTGAAGTTCCTTTATATGTTACGTAAAATGTAAAAAAAGGTCATTTTGAGAATTTTAAAAATAAAATATTTTACATTCGTTTGTGTACTTACATTAGGGTATTTTTATACTTGTTTTAAATGTCATATATGTTAGTTCTTATTTTTGGTAATTTTTTAAAATTGGAATTGATTTTTACAACAAAAGTAAAAATCTTTGAATTCAAGTTAAAAGGCTTAGCATATGGTATGTCTCAAAAGTAATAAGAAAAATTATTTAACACAATGACTTTAATGATACTGCCAATTTGGTAGCACTATACAAACTCATTTTGCAAGATCTTCGAAGCTTTGTGGTCATGGTTTCTTGAGCAGTTTTGACTTTGTCAGACTGTATATCCATCTTATTTAGGGGCAATAGAAGTCACAGGGGGTTAAGTCAGGATTGCATGGTAAATTTGAAAGCATAGGTACCCAGCCACCACCTACGCCATATGCAGTCAAGGTGGACGATAGAACAGCCAACTATTTCGGGCCAAAGGCAGCTCACTCTTTTTCTTAAGCATTTAAGCACTTTTTTTTGTAAATTTGTGAATTAACTGCTTATATTTTATGTACTTTCAATTCATCTGTAACAATGCAGTGCATGACTGTTTTAGGCAGTATATTTGCAATTCAACGCACACTTAAACTTCGGTCTGAGAGTAAAATATTCCTCACTCAATCAATGTTACTCTTGTTTTTGAAGTTGATGGATGTGCTCCACATTCTGTTGGCTGCTCTTAAACAGATGGTGCCACTTGTAGACCTGATATAAAGGTAAAACTTTGTTGACATAAGCTTTTTTTTAACATTTCCATTGTTTTACTGCCACGTTTACCAAATTTAACACAAAATTTTATTGTAATCTTTGTTCAATACTTTGCTGCATCATGAGCATGATGGTGCATTCACATAATGACTCTCTGTAAGGACACTACGAATGTCCAAACATATCAGACCACTTGCTGACCATTGGAATTTGAAACCGAGACTTCAGTTCACTTGCCATCAACAGCTGGTACCTTTGGCAATGTGCCAGATACGCTCAATAAAATTTTTTGAATTACTATGGGAACAAACCTTGTATAAATCTGCAAATTTGAATGCAAGTTCAAAAAAGGATAGATGTAACTTTATTTTTGCTGTGAATAAAATTAGTTTCATTTAGAAATAATGTAATATTTGTAGGGAAGTTACAATTGCTTTTTGAAAGTCTTTTCTTGAATGGAATTTTCGTAAGATTATCCAATAAAAAAATTCCAAGATAATATTTATATATTTAATTTAAGGTACTATTTTTTCCCATCGGTCACGATTTTTGTGACTTCCGATAGTGAATATAGCATAGACTTCATTGAATTAGGTTGCGTGATGTAAAAAGAAATTGAGATTACTCATTAACCAGTTCCGTATCATTATAGAATTTTATTTACCCTACATCAGACACACGACAACATGTTTGAAAGCTACAAGCAAAGTGGTTCAATCGCCACGTATTTATTCCAATATCACAGTTCGTTTTACAATTAAAAGCATGATCACAATTTAACCAAAAATATTCATATTCAAAAATACAGAAATAAAATTAACAACTGAAGTTTTGGAATTAACAATGATTATTCCAAAACTACTGTACTGAGTACATTACTGTTGTGTAATAACTAATTAATATTAATTTTTAAATATTTTTGATCACTTTCTGAACTGTCTACTACTAAGTATGGCGAGACTCCTGCAGCCATCTAGTGAGAGAAAACTCAACTAACTGAAACAGGAATTTTTAACTACATTTAGTGAAACAAATTTCTATGAAATCTACATGGGAAATTTAAAAATTAATACTATGTAATGATCCATTAATAAGCATAGACCAAATTTTTCAAATTCATTAGTGTGATATAAAAATTCACTTTTACTTACATAATGAACAATTTTAGAAAACATATAATGAATTAGCAAATTTTCAATTTAAAAGAAAATATAACAGCAAAATTAAGTTTCAATTCGCCACATAATTACAATTTAAACATTAATACAATTCATTTACCCAAGTACTATAGCATAATTATAATTGAAATAAAACTTTCTCAAACTAATCACTTTCTTGTATAATTATTTCACAATTAACTTAAGTGTTTTAAAGCATATTTTCTATTTAAAGCACATGTATCATATCTGCTTTATTAATAAAACATTTCAAAATCTGATAAGTCACATTTCTTTATCTGATCATCCAAATGCTGTGTAATATTCTTTGGTGTACCTCATCCGCAAAATTTAAAATTATTACTTGTTTAAAAAAAAGGTCAAGTTAGCATCTTAATTTCAAAAGGCTTCGCTAAGTCCTGATTTTCATAAACATTATTTTTAAATATTGAAATAATCTTTTTAAATTTAAGGGAGGGGGAAGTTCCATAAAATCCATGCTTGTCGAGGAAAAAACCAATGTAAAGAACCATGTTTGCATAAAAATGGTGTATTTTTAGACTACTAACTCAATACAAAAAGTTCATCTTTGTAAAACACTTAAGTAAAATGAGTAGTTTTAATTACTGAAATAAAGAAGTAAAAATAAATCTTAAAAAAAATCCCAAAATATTTCTCACTTAAAGTAATTTAGAAAAACTCGGAAATTTAAAAAAAAATAAATAAAATTAGTATGTTAAAGACATTCAGAAAAATTTCATATTTTAAGTATGTTTTACATTTGCGTATTATACGTAGGGTACGATATAATTTCTTTTTTAATGTGTTGGATAATATTTACCTTAAACATTATATCGATTTATTTTTCAATGACAGTTTACTGAAAAATTTACATAGAAAAAATGCAAAACATAATGAAGAATAGAATTTTGTAACACAATTCATAAAAAATATGAATTTTTACTGGAAAGCAGTAAATTTTATTTTGTTTACTCATTCTTTGCTTTTTCGTAAGAATTTATTTCTCAGTGTTGCATGAAGATAAGAAAAACTAATTCTTATTTAGAGAGCACAGAGTTTTATATTTCACTTTATTTTAAATATTTAAAGGTAATTCAGTCTGGCCAGCAACACATGCATTATTTTTTTCTACACTTTTTCCTTCTCTCTAGAAAAAATTTATATTTATCTTTTGGTGGTGGCCGTTGTAACTTAGTGGTCGCGAATTCGCGGCCGAAGTTGTTTGCGTCGAGTCGTGTGTTCGTGCCCTGATGCATATTAAATATGTCGAGGTCCATTATACTCGAGTTGACGGAGTGCAGAAGTTTCGTAAGGGAGGTGCTAGCTCAGATGTCTTCCTCATCACTTGTCCGAGGTTCAAATGCTGCGGTAGCCTAGTGGTTATGGCTTCGGATTCGTGACCGACGGTTTTCGTTCAGCCGCTGACTCGATCCTTGGCCGCCGTGTTGCCGGGGCTGATGCACGTTAAATCTGTCGGTCCTCCCGTGGGGTGGGGTGGATGTTAGGAGAGGGGGGGGGGTGCCAGCTCAGGTGTCGTCCTCTTCACTTGACCATGGTTCAAAATTACGAGGTCCGTCGCCTATAGCCCTCGTACTGCTAGTGCGACGTTAATATAAACTAAACCGATGTTCAAAACCTCGGGAGCTTGCCATCTTTTAACAAGTACAGGCATCATCATCCCGAGACACCCTGGCGATGTTTAGTTTCCCATGGTGTTTATTAACTACGGTAAACATGGGTGACGCGTCCCCGGGATTACCTAGCGTTCCTTCTCTTCTTTCGACCCTCCTTGTCAACCAAAAGTTTACCTTTTTTTTCTGTTTTCTCATTCGTCCAGATCACAGTTTTACATTTCACTGGCTCACATTGTTTGGTGCAGCATGGCCACATCTGACTTTTGTACTATTACAAATACTATCTCTCACTCACTATTTTCGACCTTCCTTGTCAAACAATTTTTTCCCAAGTTTCTAGACCGCAGATACATTTTGTTACCATTTGGATAGCCACGTTTGACTCTTGCACCATTTAACACATTCACATCAACATTATCTTTGACCGAGGTTAAAAGTTACGAAGTCCGTCGTCAATAGCAATCGCGGTTTTTTTTTTTTTTTTTTCTGAGTGCAATGTTAATAAAACAATCATCTTTTGGTGAAGCACTCAATAGTGTCACCTGTAGTGACGACTGAACAGACAAACATTAAACACAATGTGAAAAACGGATAACAGATTTATTGTTATCAAGATCAGTAAACAAGGCTCTGTATTCACAATTTCCTTCTGAAACTAGTCTTGTTTTAAAAATAAAACATTTTGGATTAAGTTATGTGATAATTGTGGAGAAAAAGGTTCGTTTCTCAAACTTTAATGCGTGGGCAGTAGTATAAAACCAATAAGAGGTTGACAACACAAATGTGAAATTCTAACTTCGAAAGGTAGCCGAAAAAATTAAATATTAATGTGTAAAATGATTAGTTATACAATCTATCAAATAAATTAGACAATAATTGATGACGACATCATAAGAGTTTCAAAGCTTAGAGGGAGAAAAAAAAAAATTAATGCTCATTTTTAGACCCAGTTCCACTGTAGCTCATGCAAGTCGTGAGAGACGACTAAAATGTGTACTCAGTGTGTGGGGATATAACCGGGGCCCCTGCCCCTGGGGTTATATATATCAGAGACTTGCCTCCTTCTGGTAAGTACGGGCATCTTGACCCCGAGATACCCTGGTGATTTTTCTTTCCTGTGAAGTTTACAGTTTTTGGTAAACACGGGTGACGCACTCCCCCCCCCATCGGTTACCCTAGCGATCCTTCTCTATTTTCGATCCTCCTTCTTGTCAACCAATTTTTGCCTTTTTTTTTTTTAATTTTTTCACCTCTAGACCAAGGTTAATTCTTGTTTGGCACAGCATCGCCATATCAGGCTCTTGCGCCAATAACATTCACTCACTACTCATTTTTAACTTTTTTTGTGTATATTAAGATGAATCAATTGTGGTAAATTTTTCACCTCCTCTATGGCTGTAATTTGTTTAAAATGTTTACGTAGTTTAATTAACAGTGAAATGATTAATTCTAATCGCATTTTAGTTCTGTACAGAGTAGAACCATCTGGTAGTGCATTTCATAATTGTTACAACCACGGATTATTGAGAACAAACACCCAGAGTGGTAAGATTATTTAATCCTAGATATAGCTCTGTTATTATTTTCATAAGTAAGATAAGTGTTTGTATTCAGTGTTAATGTCTCTCAACAAAGATGTCTCTCAGTTTCATTCATGTTTAGTGTCGATTTGGAGTTAATGTCCTCTCCTAACAATAAATTGGTACGTGTTAACGTAATGTTGATGTCAGTAAGTGTAGGGAAAAAAGTGTTATTTGAATGGCGGATTGAGTTAGTGTTTTTCCGTTGTTGTCTTAGCATTCCAAACCTTTGCTGTTTGCGCGGGAGAGGCATTTCCGGTGGGGTGAAGAGTCCGAAAACAAGTGATATTTTTTCAAGGGGAATCTTGTGATTTTTGCTGTATGTGAAGGTGTTTTATTTGATTTTTAGAGTAAAATAGTATTGTGTTCCGTTATTGATAATTTGGGTTCATAAATATCCGTTCTGTGTTCGAGTACAATTTTTTAGATAATTTATTAATGCTGAATCTTTTTATGATTTTTGTTAGATATGGAGGTGTTTTATTTGACAATTGGAGTTTAATAATGATGTGTTCTGATATTTTTTATTTGAGTTTATTAATGTGTTCTGTGGTTGATAATTAAAATAATATTTTTTCGTGAATGATAATTTGAGTTTAATAGAGTTGTGTTCCATGGAAAATCTGTAGTTTTCTTTTGAATTGGCTGTTTTCTAAGTGCTTATTATTATTATATATTAAGAGTTGCTATTTTTGTGTTAAAATTTGTCTAAAATCATTGAAAAAAGTCGGGTTGAAGGTTGTAGTGGAGGAACTAGCTCAAGATGTTCTAAGTTGAACTTGGATTAAAAACTTTAATTAAAGGCTCAGAAAACTACAAAAATAATTCTGAATTTGTACAAAATGCTATTCATGGCGTTCTTAAAGAAAAGAATTAAAAGGTGAGAGAGAAATATCAGAAACAAAATTACAGTTAGAGGAATTTAAAACTGTTTCAGTTTGAAGAGCAGATATGCAATCATCTAATGACCTCTAAATCAGAATACTGAGACAAACCTCTTAAATGCAAATATTGAAAATTTAAGAAAAATGTTAAAACATTATCAGTTTTTGTTCCCACTGTGTGTATGTGTCAATTTATCATTCTTTTCAATCTATTGAAAAGGCTTTAAGAACAATACAAAAGTGCTGGAAGAGTTTCTAGCAGAAATTCTTCTAAATATTTTGGGTGAAAGAATCAATAATGTATTGGTGTATCTGAGTGAACAGAACGTGATTGATTATAATAAACTCATCAAGAATGTTTGAATTTCTTTCGTGCTGCAAAAAAATAATGCCTGAGAGTTATGTACAATTTTCTTCATAATGGAGCTCGAACTTCGATTACTATTGGAAACTGATTGAAGTAAATGATTTCAAATCATTAGGTTCTCTTTATAATATCGGACATGATTTTTAGTGAACTAGATCGTGAATTAAAATTTAGGATAGCAGTGAAACTGGGAGAACATGGTTTGAACACCAAATTTTGTGTCGCGAATGTGAGATTAATTTATCATCAAAACATAAACAATCCTTTTTCCAGAATTATTTTTCCCGAAATAATTTTCAGGCTACGACAATAAAAGAAGAGTGGGAACTTGAACAAATATTGCAATTCTATTAACAAAAGTGTTTCAAATGTATATGTGTCTGGTGTGAAAAATTATAGATGTATTTTGATTAAAAATAATGAAAACCAATATCTAAATTCATGTCCTAATAATAAAAAAAGATGTCACTAAATGAACGTCTTGGTATAGCTAAAAAGAATAATCTTTGTTTCAAGTGTATTTCCATTGAGTCCAGCATTGAGGAATACAGGTTAGGATTTATTTTTGTATCAAACCGCACATCAAATGATTCATTTTCAAATGAACGTATGTGAATATATAAATTCTGTTTACAATTTTAAATTTGATAATGATTTGCTAGCTTTAAATTTTTCTTTTCTTTTTCTCAAAGTAATATTTATTAATCAAATACAGTTTTTACTTAACACAATATATTTTAAAATAAAATGAAGTGCAAAAATTAAAATTTTGACTATTGTAAACAAGACACATACCAAATCTTATATTAATGATAATGAATCTGATTTTAAAAAAATATGTATAAAATGTTAATTTTTAAAAATGTATTTTAATAGAAATGATAAAGTAGGGGGGGGGGAATAGAATTTTGAAATAGAAAAATTTACATTCTATAAATCTTGATTACTGCTTAACGTTGCCTTGTCGTGCAAATGTGGTTCTTGTTTCTTTCAGCCACTCTAGAACCTCGATTTTACTTTTAATTCATCTTGGAACAAGCATATTTTGTAAAAACATTAACTTTAAAAAGAGCAGGAATAAAGTGGTTAAATTGTGTATAAATAAACATACAAATATCAAGTCTTTTTTTAATAATTTCAGAATTATCTCACAAAGTCCATTGAAAAATAAATATTTAGCTTAGGACTTTTATTAATAAATGTGATTGGATTGTAAATAAAAACGTTTAACATGTCAAATAAAAAGGCTAGTTAATATGCTCGGCCTTATCCTATGGTGAACATTTATAAGTGTTTTTACAATTTAATGAATTATATATAACTATAGTGTTTGTGTCATGTATGGAATACAAAAGAAATTGTTTTATTTATTCCATGCGAATGAATGTTGGAATTCATGCATAGAATAAAATCTGAATATACTGAACCAAACATTTATTGTTTGCAACATTTTTTAGGCCACACCTAACCTAACCTAAAAAATAAAATGTCTTTATTAAAACCTTAGTCATATAAAAATCAATTTTGAATTATAACAAAAACAAGTTCTGGTTCCTTCTCTCAAAACGTATCAGTTTAAAACAGATACCTTAAAAATGTGAGAAATTAGTGATGAAACACCAGACAATAACTTATAATGAACAGAATTTGGGACAAAGTTTTTTTTAATTTTAAAATTTTTTTGAAAGGGATTGATTTTTTTTTTTTTTTTTTTTTTTTTTTTAATATTTAGTTAAACCTAATAAAGAATATAAATTCATGAGGATGAAAAGGCTACCTTTAGGCTGTAAAAGGTCACTTTATTGTGAGTGCCACTATTGAGCTTCAGATTAAGTCATTTGAAATGTTGAATTTTGCACTTTATGTAGACGATTTATATTTTGGTGGAAATATTATAGGCGAGTCATTTGATTTCTCGACTGCAGCTGTATCCTTGGAAATCGTTACGAAGCAATAAAGCATGTTTTACCGACAGCAGAAATTTTTTTCATCTTATTGGTTTGATTGCGCCATTTGTTTCTCCAATTAAGTTATTGTGGCAGGAAATTGGGGAGATACTGAAGACAAAAATGGATGGTCACAATGGTGTGTATGGTCCATTAGAAATACTAGAGGGAATAATGTTTTGACTCCATACTTAGAGACAGTCGAGTTGAGAGAATAGCTAGAGACTATAATTAAATTAGTCATTAGTATAACTATTTTAGAGAAAGAAGACTACTTCTGACTTGGCGCGTTTTAATAACAAAATGGCTACTCATGATTCAAGCGTCAAAGAAAATAACAATTGCATTGATGAGCTGATAAAAGAAGCATTAAACTCTCAAAATTCGCATGCACAAAAGCTTTTACTACGCAAACCGCAACTCTGAATCAGAAAACGATTCCTTAAAACGGGATGATCAAATTGTTGTGAACTCCTGGAAGAAGCCTCTCTTAAAACATATGATTTACATTTCTGTAGACGAACATCCTAATTTGAATTTTGTGTTCAATCCAAGCAGTTTTCTGCAACAATTCTAGGAATCTGCACCAACCCGAATGGCTATTTTAGGATGTGGTTCCATAAGAGATAAGGCATAGGTGGAAGAATTACGGAACCAGAGTGATCTCACCTGAATGAGGACTTACATGTTGAAGAGTCTGCCTATGCACTTCCAGTTGAGGCCTGCATAAGAATATCCTTTACTTTTGCAAAACCACAGAGTTTCTTAGAACCAGAAGTATTATCAAATGTGCCCACACCCGGTGAGGCAGAGGTATACGGGTGCCATAAAAAATTTCTCGTATGCTTTACATATACCGCGGTATTAAAATCATAGATAGAAAGGTACATGAAAAATTGAATGAAATAAAAATTTTAAACTGAAAGTTACTATCAAAATATAATAACGGTCGTTGTGACGCTCTTGAATAAATCGAGTAATTTTGCTTTTTAAATGGCGACGGACGAAAAAAAAAGTCAAGTATAATTTATTTTTAAGCCAACTATACTTTGCGCAGTACACTTATCCCAAAATCCCAAAGTAATAGAGAAGCTAAACACACAGAAAAAAATTATACTTGGTTTCAAAGACAATTATCCTCGTTTTTCAATAAGTAAAGCGCGATTAATAAATGGTTAGAAATAATTTTTAAAGAAATCTATATTTTTTAGTAATTTATTTATTTTATACTCTAAATGTCAGCAATTTGAACGTTTGCTTTACTTTTTTTCCCTCACACTCATTTCTTTGTAGCGGTGAATTGCATTTTTTATGATTCTGAATTATGAAACTATTTTCTTATAATCGTTTATATGTTAATTGTCGTGAAGATACTTCAACATAGTCGTCATTGGTTTCTTAGTCCTGTTCTATACAAGCTTTACTAAAATCAAAAATTTGAAGCTTTAAGACTGTCTTCGTCTACTGTCAAAGAACTCGATCGAAACTTCGAGCACATTTCCTGGAAGAAAATTGTTCCAGTTTTCATATAAATTTGTGTCATTGTAACACATACTCCTACATCAGTTTATGATGCAGTATTCTTAAAATTTAGGAACATTCCAAAAATACGCTATTTAGCACTGCACCATTGGAAACGAGAAATGGAACTCATTTTACTCTTAAAAAATGGATTGATTCTAAAGGAGTAATATTATAAAATACATTTTTCTTTAAAGGATGGTGAATTCAGAATGTAATTTTTAATATTTGAACTTTTTTTTTTTTTTTTTTTTTTTTTTTTTAAAAAGTATTCCAAAATTTCGGGTCCTGTTCTTTAACATTATGCGAAGGCTGTCGTAACTCAAATAGTCGGAATCAATAATTGAACAAAAAATGATTAAAAATTCAATCAAAAAAGTGTAAATGAGATGCCAAAAAAACTAAAATGAATAAAGATAAATTTCTCTAAACGAACCACATCAATGTCGATGGAACATTGAAATCGCACTGAGGAACAACTTGAAGGCTGTTAGCGACGAACCTCGTAATTTCGAACCAAGGTCGGATGACGCCTGAGTTGGCAGTTCCCTTTCCTCCCGTTGGCACATCATGTAATGTGCGTCAGAATCGCTCCAACACTTGTAGTATTCAAATTAACTTTACAAGGACTTCAGAGCCTGCGATCTTTTTTTTCTTCTTCGGGATATACAATCTATAGTAGGTCAGTTTTATATCAGGATACTAAGAAAATGATGATTAAGGCTGACCATTAGTCTGCTGACCATTAGATTTCGTGAACGTATCGTTATTCCAAAGGAATACTACTCCATCGTCAAATAATTTCTACTATTCCATCCTCAAATTTATTCCATTTTATCTTTTTGAATGCAAAAAAAAATTGCATCCGAAAGCGCAAGTAATAATGAAAGTTTCTGCGGAATTGCATTTTTACTCCGATTTTAAGAAAAGTTTCCACTCATTTTTTAATGATTTGTGTTTGTGAGATTTCGAGCTTTTAAAAATTATTCTGAAAAATTTCCAATAATCGAAGGGGAAATGCAATATCGCAGAAACCTTCATCATGTTTTTGCTCTTCCTTTGCTTTTTTTTGTATTCAAATTGATAAAATAATATAGATTTGAGGACAGTAGTAGTTATTCCATAGGATTAACAATACGTTCATGAAATCAAAATGGCCTGTAGATGGGAGACTTAAGTGTAAAACTACACGCTATTTCATACAATTTATTTTTGTAAATTCTAATTTATGAATATTTTTTCATTACGTTTATTGTTTTCATTAACTAACTGAACAGTTTCTTTAATGCTAACGTTCCCCCCCCCCCCTATTTTTAAATGTTGTTGTCTCGTCCATCGATATTGCCTAGTGTACTTTAGATAGTTTCAAAACCTGAATGACAGCAGCTGCCAGGCGAGGTGCCGTAAGGCTGCAGAGAAATCCCGTGGGGATAAATAAATATTCAGGGCAATGTGTCAAGTTTTAAAAGGCTTCGCAAAATTGTTGGATATTAAAAAAATAGGCTCTGATGTCAGTGGGGTATCCAGGCTATAATTTCTACAATTGACTTAGGTTGTTGTGTTGTCAGGGGGGAATTTTCATGCTCTTGTAATGATTTATGCTGAGTCGTGTTGCTGTGGATAATGTTATTGGTCTTGAGGTCTGTAATTAGGGCTTTCTTCAGAGGTTGGCTGAAAAGTCTGAACCTAGCAACAGCTTTTGTATCAGTCAATGGGATGGAAGCTTATTTCGCCATGCCTTGTCTAGCAAGTCTGCATATTCGTCGCCGTCTTTGTTGACATAAGCAAGGATCTATTGAAGACTACAGACTTTTCCTTTATTATGGAGTGTTGTTTTTAAGTCGATCACGTTGGGTGAGAATAATGTTAGTTTACCAGTTTTAATAGCATGCGGAGCAGATTTTGAACCTGAGAAAGTAATCTTCACTTCAGTCCGTGGCTGAATTCGTTAGGTAAAGCGATATTACCTGTTGCATTTAGCTCGCTATTATAGTTCGAGGCAGTAGAATTTCTTGTGAATTTCCTTTTTTAAACATAAATGCAATATATTTTTTGATACGATTTCTTAATTTTCTCTTTTTTTTAATGTAACTTTATCCACTTGTCGTATGATGTTAATTTAAAAAATCAAACGAATTTCAGCTTATTTCTAAATACTTTTTCCTGTCATTCGTATTGAGTTTCAAGTGTATGAATCAGATTCTAAAAATATATGGTTGACAATTTCTGTGGAGCCTATGAGCTTCTCAGCTCTTCATATGCATGTCGTTCGGATGTTATATGAAGTGAACTTCTGCTTCGCTTGCCCATAATTGCGTTTAAAGTGTGTTGTAATTTGGAATGAAATAAATTATTTTCAGGGGGAAATTTACATTAAGAATTTGATTTTACATTTAAATTTAAGAAAAGGAAAATTTGAGGAGAAAATATCAGTGAATTCTTGCTCGCCATTGGTAGCGCAGCGGAAGAGGGGGTGGTCAACTTCTGCGACCAGGGCAAAAGGGTTGCTGCTTATCTGAACTATGAATGGGCTAAGTTAGAAATGAAAAATTTTCTGTAGAAAGTGTAGGAGCTCATCATTTGATTGGTTGGAGGGTTTTTATAATTGGAGGAAGATATTGGTTTCAATGTCTATGAGAATTTAACATTGAAAAAATATATGTATATAATTAATTTTAGAAATTTGGAAGAATATTTCGGGTCTTTTATTGTTTGGATCTGGGTTGTAATTTAAAATATTTTGAAAGAGTTGTTATTGATGATAATGATGAGTTTGTTGAAGAATTTAGTTTATCTTGTTTCATTGTGGTGGATTCTAAAAGTATCAATAGTTTTACCTAGGTTAAAGAAACTATTGTGTATTATTTTACTCTTTTATTCCTGTCCTAATCAATTGCGACTAGTGGGAGAGAACCACCTGAATTCTGATGAATTAGTCTTTTTGGAAATCCTTTTTATAATAAAGAATTAGAAGGTCCCCTTAGGGGATTACCTTCTGTAGGAAAATATTGTAATGTCTTCGAGATATCCTAGTGATATTTTTCTATCCCATAGAGATATTGTATTTTATAAACAAGGATGACGTTTCCTGATATACTCTTGCAATTCTGCCTTATTTTCGATCCCCCTTCTTGAAAACCGTTTTTTCCCCTTTTTTTCCATCCATGTTTCTTTCGTTTAGATCTTAATTATACAAAGTTTGACGCAGCCTGGCGAAATTAGGCTCTTGCGCCATAAAGCCTAACTCTTTCATTTATATATATATATATATATACACAAAGGGCGTCCCATAAAAATTGAGAGTAATTAAGAAACCAAGAAATGTAATTACAACAAAAATTAAATCATTCTTTTTCAAAATATCTTCCCTCAAATGACATGCAACGATTCCATCGTTGTACCTATTTTCAAAGCATGTAGAGAACATATTTTGAAACATGTAGAGAAGTTTTTTTTATTGGAGGGGGGAAGCTGCTTTAAAGAACCCTTTGCTGCTGAAATAACGTCTGCCTCTGCAATGAATTTTCTGCCACGGAGCTTTCCCTTCTACGTCGGAAATAGCCGGAAATCGCTTGGTGCAATATCGGGATTTTGTGGAGGATGTGAAATTATTTTAATATTGCATTTATTTAGATATTGCTGAACAGAAATAGCGACATGTGGTCGAGCATTATCTTGATGTAATGCGAAATTCCCTACCAGTTGATGACGCTTTCTCTTTATGTGTTGTCGCAAAATTTTCAAAACTGAATCGTAATATTCACCAAACGCAGTAGTTTGGGGAAGCACAGCATGCTGATAGTTTATACCTTTCTGATTAAAGAAAATAATTATCATGACCTTTCCGGATGATTTGGTTTGTCGGATTTTTTTAGGAGGCGGGGAATCAGAGTGTTTCCAAACACTTTTTGCGAACTTGGTAAAAGGATCAAAATGATGCACTCGAGTTTATCACCTTTGATTATAGTCTTTAGGAAATTCGGATCATTTTGAAGCATCTGTTTCTACTCACAACATTGGTGACTTCTTGTTTACATTGTTCTTTAGTAAGTTGATTAGGGACCCTTCTGGAACAAACATGAGAAAGCTGTAAATTGCTGCTACGAATGCAAAATATCGACTTTTCGAAATGTTAGTTGATGCCGCTATCTCCTCACATGACATTCGGCGATTTTCTTGCAAGATTTCACACACAGTGTTAACATTTCGATCATCACTTACTGGTCGACCAGGCTTAGGAACGAATTCTGCTGACAAACGTCCTTTTTTTGCATTCCCTATGCCATCTAAAATTCGTAGACTCACCAAAAATCTTGGTAAGCATCTTTCATTAATTCAACTGTTTCTGGGGTTGTTTTGGCCCAAAAGATAGTAAAATTTTATGGCACAATGCATTTTGATTAGATAAATCACCTCCATTTATCGGTAAGAAAAAAAACCGGATCTTTTAACAAGCGCGATGTTAGGAAAATAAAAAATAACTCTCAGTTTTTTTTTTTATTTTCCTAAAATTGTAAAAAAAATAACTCAGTTTTTGTAAAATGCCCTTTGTATGTATATTTATATATATATATATATATTAAAAATTATTTTGTACCTGTTAATGTTTTAGAATTTGCTCTTATTTTACTCAATTAAAATATTCAGCCAGTTTTAAAAATTTAAAACTGATTGAAGTTTTCTAATTGTTTGAAGTCGGTCAATGGGAGTTATTGTTGTATTTTCTTTCTTTATAATTCGTCTGTAAATGGTAAGATCAGAAAGAGCATTTTGTGCGTTAATTTGTTCTCACGAGTCTTGTAAGGGGCGAGTGTAAAATGCTACGTACACAACCCCTTAGTGAGAGTGTTACATTCTAGAAAGAAACAGATCTCTGTAACTGTCGCAAAGTGACGTGCTAAACGCAAACTGCGCTGATCGCCAAAGTAGCGCGATAAAAGTGCAAAAGAATGAAGACGTTGTTATTGTTATACAGCCAAGTATGTTCTTTGTCTAAAGTTTAAAGACAAAAGTAAAGTAACAGTTAAATGAGTGAAAGTTATATCATTAAAAATAAAAGGAAGTTCAGTAAGTTAATATTTCAGCAGTGGTGTAAATGTAGAAAAAGAAATCTCTACAAGTGTTCGTGAGATATTTGTCCTGGTCTTCATATGGTAAATTGATAATTACTTACACTCATAATTCGATTTAACAAGTCATTCAGTTATTCATTCAAGAATACTGTCCATTGTGGTCCATTCTAAAGGGGTTATTTGAATCTTTTTGTTTGGAATTGACAAATATCTTTAAATCTTATTTCGATAGGTGAAAATTGTTTTTATCCAGTAAACTGAAATTAATAAGCTGAATTTCTTTTTAAAAATTTATGTTAATCAAATGAAATACATGTATTTTTTTTTAGAATTGATATAAGTATATAGTTCTAAGAATTTATTTTACATGTTTCGTTCTTTTTTCAGGTGAAACGTAAAAGATATTTGGATATTATACAAACGGCTGATCTGTATAAGACTGATTTGGTGGACGGTGATGTCAAACAAGTGTCAGTTCCCGTGAATCTTTGTGACAGCGCGAAAAAAGAAAAACTATTCGAGCAGCTCTACTATAAAATATTTGATATAAAAGAGAATTTTAAGATAAAAGACTATACTTTATCGGATGTCATCAAACATTTTTCGATGGTTCAACCCAAAAAGAAGATGTACGTGAAAAAAGGCAACACCTATGTAGTGAAGAAATATTTCACTGAAGGCGTACAACTCGTTCCCGAAGGAGAAGTACACAATTTTGAATTACTTGGAAAGCAACCGATAGATATCTTTGAGATCGAAAAAGCAATGCCCATAAACTCATTGCGAGATTGTTATAAAGACATCGCTAAATCTTACAGACTCAATACAGGTAATAAAATAAGCATATCGCCCAATACTTATTATTTGATTGTAGCACCTTTCCACGCGTCTTTTACCAAAACTATTAAAAAATTAAATGACAGCGACAATGGAATGTCTCTAAGGCCAGATGATCACCAGATCGTTAATCTGGAGTTCGAAAGTGAACGAGACGCTGCCAGAGGAACGACACATGAACATCCTCAAAGCATTCCTGGACCATCTAATATTTCAACACGTCCCTCTATCACGCCCGAGAAGGTGGGTGATTGTTGTTCAACTTTGGAACAAGAAAAAAAAGGAAATATTAGAGAAAAGAGATATTTGGCGGAGCCCGAAAAAAGCCAAAAAAGAAGAAGATTTGAAAATCAATCTTCTGAAGCACTGGATGCACGACGTGATAGTGCCAACTCGTCTGACATGGCTTTGATGAATTTTGACCAAGTCAACGGAGAATCTCAGTCAATGTCCGCTGAGGTCGTAGCCAATGGTCAGCCAACCATCGGAGAAGGAAACCCATCAGTATTTGGAATCCGAAAGGAAAACCCGATCGAATCTTACATCTTGAATGGAGACTCGACATTCGAAGTCCATCCAAATGACACTCTGAGTGGTTCATTTACGATATGTAACAATGACATGGACCCGTATTGCATCCGTTATTTTGGTGAGGGTCATATTATTCGAGAAGTGGCTTATTTCAAGAACGAATCGACGTTCGAAACCCCCCTGGTGATCGACAGAGATCTGCTGAAACGCTTACGAGATCTCAGTGAGATGGCAACAGAAAAATTCGTGGTACGACATTTCTACAATTGTATTTTTGCGAAAATCGAAGCCGTGTACAAGAAATTTAAAATGATGCGGAACACAGCGATGATCGGGAGTTGCGTGCCAGCCATTGTCCAGCTAAACAACACTCGTTTCTCTGGCCACCTTCCCGATGTCTACCAAAACAGCATTGAAAAGTTTAAGCCTGATGATATTTTTTGAATATAGATCTAATTTTTAAATCATTATTTATTATTTAATGTCAAAAATGCTAGAAATGAATGCCTTATATTTACTTATATGTTTGTGGCGGCTCTCTTTCTCTAATCACAACTATGGCAGGATTGAAAACGCTTAATAATAGACATTGGAAACTTCAACAGAACAAATCCCTCTGACACGGTTGTCTAAAACGTATCAACGTGATTTGTTCGGACGCGTCGTTGAAACCTGGCCCCATTTTCCAGTGTCAATCAACCTCTGTCTGAAAAATTGACACATCCACCATGAGGTGAAAAACGTTCATCCAAAATGGCGAAAATATCGGCCACCGAAATGATGACCAGAACATGAACGCTAGACAGCATCACAGACTCTCGCCCATACCCCTGATGCAAACTTGCCTCGGTGTGTCTAAGACACCGACTAAAAAAATATGTCTAATGATATAACCGGCTACTTCACTTGCTTCAAATAAACACATCATCCCAACTAAAGACTGCTGAAGACGTCAAGGAAACCATTCAAACTACACTCAGTATGCCAGAGGATGTTTATCAATAGCAGTTATGTCTGGAAAAATAACCATTTCTAAATATCATCTGAAAGTCCCTCAACAGTTGAAAAGAATTTCCTCCCTTTTCCATAAATCACAAGTAAAAGTTTCTATTTACTGATCAGTGGAATTCTTTTTGGCTCGGTTTGGCGTAACAGCAGAACTACTCGGACAAATGTCGTTCGGACCCGAAGATGTGTTAGTCGAACCTGTCCCCGTCATCCAAGGTCAATCGACTTCCGTCCTCAAAGGTGAAGACAAGGATGTATTAGCAGTCCCCCAAAGAGGTGTTTTCTTCTTTGTCAAATATTGTTAGCATTCTATGTTATGTCACCTTTTGATTTTGATTGTTTACTTTTGTTACCCGTCATTTGTAGAAAGAGAGAATGCCTTCATCGACATCTGATGTTTTAAAATAAAATATTATGTACTCATTTTTTATATTTAATAAACTATTTTATTTTGCTTGATTTTAGTTGTTTGATTTCATTCTGCGCATACTATACAAGTTTAAGGGACGTATATATATATAACACATCGATCAATAACTCCCGAGTCTAAATTTGAAAACAACATTTTGCAAATTTTTTTTATTCATCAACATAACACCTTTGTTAATCACCTTTAGGTGATACAATGTTCAACGCTTTTCAAACCTTTTTTTTTTTCTCCCAAAAGAAATTTTTCTTCTTTCTGCAAGAAATCTTTGTTGCGAGTAAATAGCGATAAACAGCTTTCTGAATCATCGACTTGTTGCTGTTTTTGTTCCATCGAAAGCAATCGCGGCACCCACTTGGAAAAAACCTTTTTCACTTCACTTCAAAAAACCTTTTTCCTGGTCCGATCGACTTAAAATTTTGACACGTTTCAAGCAAAGGTTAGTACTCTAGAAAGACCTGGTTACTGGTTTACTACGAGCGCCATCTCTGGGTTAGTCTCGGGAGTTATTGATCGATGTGTTATATATATATATTACTCTCTAGACAAAATGAACATTTCCTTAAGTCTATTCGATGTTGCCATAAGGATGGGATTAAGTCCATTATGAGCTTGGATGCTCTCATAAATACAATTGCAGCAGATTTGATTTTATAAGCTGTTTCTATTTGTAATAAGTAAATCCGCATGTATATAGAAATACTAAATTTTTAAATACATTCAAACAAATTCATGAAATTTCCTTTCTTTTTCAAATAATTCACTAGAAAATTTACAAAATTTGATCAATAACAATACAATTAAAAGAGAATTTGCACGCAATAAGTTTAAAATGCTTGAGTATCAAAACTAATAAAAGGTTTAATTGACAAATAAACCACTCGTATATTTTTATAATTTTTCACGTTATACATACATGATATATATATATATATATATATATGCAGAGAAGGCATTAAGTAACAGGAGGTGTCTGAAAAATTAAAATCGATTTTTTTTTTTTTTTTTTTTTTTTTTTTTGGATAGATCCTTAGTTACTGCCGTTAGATTTTTACTGCTTTGATGCAGTAACTTTTGCTTTGTTATTAGATAGTTTTCGCTAACAAAGTGGATAGGATTTTGTTTTCATCTGGCTTCTTAAGCCAATTTTTATTTGTTCGTTAAGCGTAGCTTGCTAACCATCATCAACTTGATTTTTCGGTTTTGCATCTGGATTGAATTTGGACTCCTTGGGCAGGGAACAACAAGTTCACTCTTTATAGGAGGTAAGTGGCATTTCTATTATCAACCGGAATGACCTTAATTTAGAATGAGCTTTTCATAAGGTAGGTTCTTTGGATACTTGTGGGAGCTTGTGTGAAGAGTTTTGTGAGCAGCTTATTTACTCTAACTCGAGCAAAAAGGCGATTCAAATATAGACATGAAACTCAGCACATCGTTATTAGATGCGCTAGCAAAGTAAATAAGTTACTTCCTGCTGAGTTTAAGTATTGCATTAAGCATTTATTTGCTGCAAATTCTCACAATGTTCGAAACACAATTTACATCTAGCCTTCCTCTCCCCCCATCTCACCTTCATATTAAAAATGTTAAAGAAAAACAAGAGGAATTTGGTTTCGTCCACTATGGCAGGAAAAGGGGCCAAGAATTCGAAGCGCGTCGTTAATCCGATAGCCCGGACAATAATTCCGAATGCATGCACTCTGTTCATTCTTCGTCTGGAAGTAAGAGCGAAAGTGAAAATGGTGTTAAGAAAGTGACTCCCCAGCAAAAATATCTCTCTTTTTTAACAAACATCGTAGTGAGTCGGAAGATGATTTTTAATTTACTGTTGTCATTAGGAAGAAGAGAATTCCATCAATGTTCATTGATGAGAATTTAAACACTCCAGAACTATTGAAGGAGTTGAGCGAGACGGCCGGCACAAAGGTGTAGTTTTCCCTATAACACCAAACGAGCACAAAAACATACAAAACTTTATTCTTGTAAAGTATATAAAATCACACATTCTTGAGATGTGGCATCGAAAAATACTTCAAGTCATTATTATAGGTCTTCCCGACGATTACAATATTAAGGAGTTATTTAATGACATACAAAAGCATGGAATCAATTCGGATCATTTGTCTGAATTGCTCAATAATAACAACATACCTTTATTCCTCGTTGTTCTCAAGAGAGGTCCAGAAACACAGGTAATTTTTAACATGTTAAATATCGGATACTTAAGAGCGAAGATTAAAACTCTAAAAACATTATGCCTGCGTAATATATATTACCGCTGTCAAGATTTCTACCATCACAGTCGCTTTTGCAACAGAACTCCAAAATACCTCAAGTGTACCGGTAGCCATCTTACACGAGATTGCAAGAAAACCTTGCAAACATCACGAAAGGGCGCTCTTTGCAGAGTTCCACACCCCTCCAACTTCTCCGCTTGTATCAAAAATCGGAACAACGCAAAACACCAACCACCTCCACCAATTAATGTTTGGGAAGAAAGGAAAAAGCAGCAAAGAGAAAAAACTGCACCACAAATTCAACACAGCGCTCAGCAGATTAATAGAGTACAATTCTCTAAAACCAACAACGCTGTTCTTGTTGACGCTATGTCACAATTATTGAATCAAAGGGCACCCTGCTGCAAATTTTCCAAATCCAGCTGACTAATCTGAAATAATTATTGATACACAAAATTTTGGTGTCCCTAGACTTCGTTTTTAGATGGAATGCTAATGGACTCAAAAAACTAATATAAAGGTTAAAAAATTCAATAACTAATAATTATCCGGATGTAATAGGTATCTCCTCGTTCATCTGACATGTTAAAATTTTAAACTACACTTGTTACAGAAGTGACTGTGTCACTCTTAGGGGAAGAGGCACTGCAATTTTTGTTAAAAAAATCATTAAGCACCATGCTTTAATATTTAACACTCTCAACTTTAAAAAACATTACAATGAATGTTTTTCTGCTAAATAATTCATACCTTACTGCCTTTAGCATTTATAAATCTCAGTAAGGGACCATGAACGCTGTCGACTTAAATGCCATCCTCCTCCGAAATCACAAAGTTATCATTTTTGGTGACTTTAATGCCAAACACTCCTGCTGGAGTCCTGGAAGAGTGAATAGGAACGAACCTGTCATTTGCATGTGGGCTGCGGCCTCAGAGTTATATACCATTACACCAGATGAACCTACGCACTTTCAACACAGAGGTTCACACAACTCCATTCTTGATTTTACTATCGCTAAAATTCTTGCTCACTCAGATATTTCCTCTGTTAATCGTAATCAAGTCATTATTGAGCTCATTCTCAGTAACATTCTTCCCCCTGAGTTGAGAACTGACAAAATTACAAATTGGCTTAAATTTCAAGAGGTTATTTACTAAACCATGCCTGGGAATACCGAAATTGAATCTAACAAAATTGATGAGGCAATTAAAAATTTTAACTCCATTGTTACTAAAGTAATAAGCTACTCTTCTGTGACTAGAGTTATCAACACTTCCCACCTCAAGCTCTCTCAAAATATTAGAAATTCGATAAAAACTGAAAAATTGGTTCAGAAATCTTTGGCAACAAACTAGATACCCCTCCTTCTCATAAAAGGGAAGGAATTGCTCTCATTAGGCAAATTCAAAATCTATCCAGGAGCACAAAAATAAAAGCTTGAAAATCTTGCTTGAAAATTTGAACGTTGAGATTAATTCTTTGTTTAACATAGTAAAAATGTGTTAATTCAACTGATGGCAAATTCTGGACACAAAATGGCCACGATTGAAAAAAAAATTATTTTACCAGAAAAAATTCACTCGTTAAGTAAATCATTTTAAAGAGGCTGTGGAAGCCTAAAATGCATTCCAACAGCACATAGTGTGATAATAATCACATTCTTCCTCTTCCTCCTCCTTTGGCTACCCCCAACGGGATCAATCAAATTATTAAAACATTAGTTAATAAAAAATTCCCCAGGACCAGATTCGGTTCCAAATATTCACTTGATAAAGCAATTAGGAACTTTACCAACATTATAAACAAATGCCTCATGACTAATTGTTTCCCTAATATCTGAAAGGAAGCTAATATTGTTTTCATTCATAAACAAAGCAAGACAATAGATTTACTCAAAATTACAGGTTGATTAATTTATTATGCTCTACTGCTAAGATTTTTGAGAGAATTATCTTAAAGAGGATCAAAAGTTACACTAACGATATAAATTGCATCTCCCCCTGGGGGAACAATGGGGATTTCGAGAGGACCATTCCACTATTTACCAGTTAATCAGAGGTACCGACATCATAAATGAAGAATTCCAACATAAATTTTACATTATAATCATTTTCCTGGAAATTAAACGTTTATTCGATAGGATGTGGTATGATGGTCTGGTTTTCGAAATGATCAATTTCAATTTTATGGAATATCTAATTTAAATTATTCTCAGCATTTTACAGAACGGGCCATTTAGAGTTAATATTAAAGATAGTTTCTCAAATAAAGATACAATAGCTTTGGCTTGTCCCCAAGGGAGAGTATTAAGCCCATTTTTGTACAATATCTTCATGTCGGATTTTCCACACGACGCCTCAGTCAGCATTTCTCTCTTTGCAGATGACTCCGTTGCCTTAGACCTGGGTGCGAATTTATTAGAATTCTACAAAATTGCTTAAACGCTCTTGAACTTTGGTTTACGGACTGAAAAATTACAATAAATTTCGACAAAATACAAGCTATCATTTTCAGAAAATTTAGGCCAATGGATCCAGTTTTGAATTTAGAACTTCTCGAAGTTGAGATTCACTGGTTTTTGCTGGTGCGTTAGCTGGAACTGAATTTGATTCTAGGTCTACCTACAAACAGCACATAAAATACCTTAGAGACAAATTTTGGAATAAAATGTATTTCACTAATTGGCAGACAATCTCCTCTTTTTCCAATAAACAAAGTGCTGCTCTTCAAACAGGTCTTGAGTCTAGTGATAACTTATGCCGCACCCGTTTGGGGGTCGGCCGTCCCAACCCTGGTGAAAAAAAATACATATTATACAGAACAAAATTCTCAAAATCTTGACAAAGTCTCTCTGGTTTGTTAGGAGCACTGTAATTCATAATTATTTAAAAATTGAGTCCACTGAAACACATATCACCATGCTCTCGAGAAATTGATTTACCACCATTTTAAATTATGATAATGAAATAATTATGGCCCAAACCATTTTTACAAATCCACAGTCTAAATTTAATTTTACTCATAAAACTTCTAAATGGTCTCTTCCTCTAAGGTCCTCGTAAGTACCAAATAATACCAAGTTCATTGTTATTATTATTATTATTTGGTAAGGTACCAAATAATAATAATAATAACAATGAAAACTACAAAAATGTAAGGAAAAAGTTTAAAATACAAAAAGAAATAAAAAGAAAAAAAAACTCATTTTCACATAGCTTTGATACTGGTGTATCAGTGACTCTCCATTTACTGATTTTTATAGCTTTCATTGTTTTTCTCTTTTATTCTCCTCTCATTGTTCTCTTCGAGTGCCTTTAATTGACCATTTGTTTGTTTTCTTTTTTTCCTTTCCTATCTTTGTTTCTTTGTATCCAACATTTCGCCGCGTAGTGCCATCTGGAGGTTCTTTCTGTCATTACTCTATCTTCCATTTTAAGCATAAGCGAAGACTCGTTGACGCTCGTAAATCCGCTTATGTAGTAGTAACGTATGTTGTACTGGGCAAAATGTAATAAAGTTTAGTGTACATGCACAGTAGAGCATGCAGTTTCGATTTCTAATTAGTATCAAAATTTGCCTCGAGAGAAAAGTTTGGCACTCCAAGCATAATAAGTGAGAATACCTAGTGACAATTGAAACGTTTAATAATATCTTGTATATTAATAATAAACAATGTTTATTATTACTTATAAATGTGGTTAAATAAATTTTATGACCATTCTAATGTTAGTTAAGCTCATCGGACGTCTTCATAATATTCTAAACCTGCGGAATTTACGGAGAGTAGCACCACTGATGAAACAGCTATATTAATAAAACACTGTCACGTTGAGACTTTGGGCTTTTCGCGATTCTCTCTTCACTAACCTCGGGGACTTTTTTCAATTTGAATAGCGTAAAATTACAATTTCTTCGCATCCTAAATGACATGCGATTAGATAAATTAGATAAAGATAAAAGCGAAGTGAGGTGATTTAGATATGATTTTTTTAAAATGATATAGAATTAATGGAAAATGAAGTGAGACAGAGGATAATAACTTGCTGTCAGAGAAATGTTATTCAGATTGAAATTATTCAGTTAGTTTTATCATTTGAAGAAAGTTCCACCAAAAATATTAAGCTACGTAGTTCGACAACTACTGTACGATGAGTTGGCGCATTGTCGTTCATGAAAAAGAACTGCGAACCCATTGAGTATCTAAAAAGACGCAAACACTGAAGGAGAATCACGTTACAATAATGGACCCCAGAGACTGAACCTCCTTCGAAGATGTGAAGGTCGGTACGGGAACCAAGTATGAAGCCTCCCAAACTAGAACATCACGATCTCTAAACCAGTCTCTTTGGATGATGTTGGAAGAGTTAATGCGGGTTCCACGCATTCTCCAGATTTGCATGAATCCAGAATTGCTACTCAGACAAAACCTGGACTCACCTGTAAAGAGTACTCGACACCATTGATTATCTGTCCAATCATGATGTTCCCGGCCTTACTGAAAATGCTTTCTCCGATGAGCAAGCGTTAAAAGTACACACCGTACAGGTCATCGTGCAAACCAGCACTGTGAAGCATCCTGGCCAAGGTAAAATTTGATATCGTTCGTCTAATCGCCTGTGCCGTGTGTCTAGCGATATCTCCCGCCGTCTACTGCCTATTCCTTCTGGCATGTAGGGCAATATACTGGTCGTCCGACGGCCTGGGTTGCTCGAGCACGACCATAGCTGAAACATCGGACAGCTGTTCCTGTAGTTTAATATTCTCTTCAAAATCATAAAATGATGTGAGCAATCCCGAGTTCCGCAACCACACTTATCACACTTCAACCTTCTTCTTTCTTTCTAATGATTGGACTTCGGGTAAAATCATCCAGACGTCGCCTAATACATTGATTGTTTGACATTGCACGCTGAGACAGAAACTTGACGTCGTTTAAATTGATATATGCACGCTTTCCCAGAAATCCTGAGCTTACACCACCGGTGTGCCTTATCCCACTCCTACAATCCCGTATTACGTCCAGCTGCGTATCTGCGCATGTGCTACCGTTACTAAACCTAATTAATCTCTTGATTGGTTTTTCAGTCCACTCTTCCTCTTCGTTCCACTGATATGCTAATTTTTCGACTTCGACCTTAATTTTTGCACACCAGCATATATATATATATATATATATATCACTGAAAAATAATTCAATTTCCTAAATTTCCCATTCTCTAACTCTAACTGAAAGAGTTCATTCCTATTTTCTGATCAAGTTCCAAATTATCCTATTATTTATTAGATCGCTCACGAAATAAGTTGAATCAGATTTCCCGTAGACTTAAATCTGTCACAAATAGTCCCTACTAGATTGATAGACGTCAGGTTAATCCCTCAGAATCCTTACATCTTTTATATCATGTGATCGTGAGAAACTCCTACAAAAAGTCAGTTGCAAGTTAAAGTTCTCGCTCTTCTGCTCTGTTCTACGCTCCTGTGATGTAACTGAAACGGCATCCTGCCAGAGTATTCTGCCTTATGGATAATTGTTGCCTCTCTCTCTCTCTCAGCGAAATGAATAAATAATCTTCAGTGAATTCACAAGTGTTCTTCTTCAACCCTGAATCATAAATGCAATATGAAGAAGTTAAAAAATCGCATATTTATATATATATATATATGAGTGCTACACAATTTTTATCATTTATTATTTTGAAGTATAGGTCACAGTTTCTTGAGAAGAAGCTTCAGACATTTTTTTAAACTAGTGTTGTTTATTTCTTTTATATAGATCACTTTCTGATGCTCTTTCTTCATTATTTAATTCTACTCTCCATCTTCCCCAAGCACAGTCAATAACTATTAGACTGGTCACCAAAAAAATTGATCCAACCAAATCCGTATGTTTCTAATTCATCGGGACCTTCATGTCTATCCCCAATTGAGTTTATGAGAACCACTCAAAAAATTAGTATTGAGCGACGAATGAGAAATTTTGGTGTGGAACGCATCAAAAAGGACTCCTAATAGATTTTAATGTAGTGGCCCATCTACAATGGAAAATCGTGTGAAGTTAGTACAAGTTTTGATCTCAAAGTGGGGGGAAAGGCTTTTGAAAATGATTCCAGAAGAGTCGGAATCCATTTATATTTTATTATTTATTTAATTAAATACATATTTACCAACTTATCAAAAAAAATTTACATTTTAGGTGACAACAAAATATTTACAAAAATATATATTTTTATTATGTACTATCTCTTTTGGAGGTCATTATTTCATTTCTCTGGGAATTGCTTCGGCACTTAATTTTCATATTCCTGGGTGTTTTTGTATTGTGTTGATGAGTCACTAAGTGCATCGTTTGATTCAAAAATTTAAAGGAAAAGTTATATTCTTAAAATGACTCCGAAATCTGGTGTATAATCAGAAGACTTTCAGACTGGAATACGAAAATGTGAACTATTTTATGATCCCGAGTTCATCGTAGGGAAATTACTTTAATCATGAATATTTCTAGAAATACGATTCTTAAAAAATTATTCGTAAATTTTCTTGGGATATGAGTTGATATTCCTATAAAGAAATCAATTAAACTGTAATTAAAAAAAATTTGATAATTAAATTTCTAATTCTTTTTTTGTTTTCATCATTGTTTTTCGACTCTGTAAGTTTCGCAACAAATGAGTCATCTGTATACATCGTTGAGTCGATCATTTGACCTAGCCTCAAAACTGCGAGACGCGTCACAAATATTCCTCATTTTGCCTATCAGTGCGACGTTAATAAATAACCAAAATCAGTGACGGAATCAATATTTTGTGTTCTAGAGCAAGCTATTTTATACAAAATCTTACAAATTGCCTTTTAGTATCATTTTTACTTATTTCACTCCAGTTTTTATTATAATTTCCCACCCTCATCTTCAGTTAATTTATCATAACACTTCACTCTGACAGAACAAGAGGCATCTTAGTTTTCGCTGGCTTTCTAGACTAACTTTCTTGTAAATGTAATATTCTTCTCCACTCATTGATTTTTTTTTTTTTTTTCATATGTTGCAGAGCTATTGGACTGAATATCTAGCTTTTGTTTTATTCAGATTTTTGAATATTTGTTTTGTTGTTTAGTCTCTTTCCACTAATTGGCATGTTACTTACATCGTCGATAATGCTGATACCATTCCTTTTTCAAAATATTGTCTATATCACTTCCTTCTTCTATACCATTTTCAAATAAATTTCTTGGGCTTGATTCTTCTTCTAATTGAATAACTTTTCTACTGTTACCTGTTTCTTTCAACTGCGACGAAAAGCGCTTAGGAACAATATCAATAGATACAATACCGGGTAATCTTATCAGAATATTAATCAAACAACTCAGAAAAATCAGGGATTAAAACATGACCTATAGAAAGTCCTTCGAGATAATTATTTTTTATCACAAGTTTTCACATCTGAAAAAAAAAAAGAGTTATTTGTTACGCAAACACGTTACAAATTCTAAAAACATAATTTCAAAAATAGGCAATATAGTTAACACTTTTCAAGTTTGATGTATTCTATGTGCAAATACACAATTTTAGCAAGTGTTAAAGAACTGCAGGTAGGTTCAAAACAAACAAGTTAATCAGTCAAGTTTTTAATTAAAATATTATGAGAATTTTAAGTGGGCTGTATGTATGTGTCCAACAGTAATATGTATTTGTATGAAAACAAACGTCACAAATTCTAGATGTATAGGTTTCGCTTGGATATAGTTACAAACTTTATTTACTTTTTAAAAAACATTTTCTTTTATTTTATTTTTCGCTAGTTTTAAAGAAAAAATCTCTGTGCTCAAACTTTAAATGTGATGAAGTAATGAATACCCTAATGTGATGAAGTAATGAAGAAATGAATATCTTAATGTGATGAAGTAATGAATACCCTAATATGATGATACTTAAATGTGATGAAGTAATTTGTGCAATGTTGTTCTTCTGAGGCCAGTTCTATGAATCTGGCAGTACTAGAACATTGTGTTTATTTTGTTTATATTACAATATACGCCTTCAATAACAACTAACTATGAGGCCACTAAGGATTCGCCGCGTAGCCGGGGCTGATGCACGTTAAATCTGACGCGGTCCAAAATCCTCCCATTGGCGTGGTGTAGAAGTTAGGAATGGGGGTGCCAGCTCAGATGTCGTCCTCGTCACTTGACTGAGGTTTAAAATTACGAGGTCAGTCACTAATAGCCCTTGTGTTCCTACTAGTGTGACATTAATAAAACCAAACGAAGCAACTAACTATGAAACCCAAAATCAAAAAATGAAACCTGATTAGGTAAATTAGATGAAGCTAAGTGTAATGAATTGAATTAGAGATAGTGATATATGTGCGAATTAGAATTGAAAGGAAAGAGAATAGAGATCAATGATAACGATAGGCTAATAAATGTTTGCAAATTGGAACGAATTATTGTAATTTGTCATTTTATGATGTTAGTTGTTATATTGGTGATTTTCTCCTCCAAAACCTCGGGGACCTTATAATAAGTTGAACTGCATAAAATTATAATTTCTTCCCAACCAAAATGAGACATAATTAAATAAATTAGATGAAGATAATGGATGAAGTTGAGTGAATTAGATATAGTGATACATAAATTAAGTAAAACTGAAAGGAAAATGAAAGGAGATATAAGATAGCGCCAGGCTGGTGAATCTTTGTAAGTTGTATTGAAGCACCTGAGTTAACCTTTGGGATTGATGAGATTTTCAGTCTGAGTACTAAGATACGAAGCTACTGTAAGTGAGAATTGTTGAAATTAAAACAAGCGATTTGGTAAGCTAAGACTTCATTTTTAAATCATAATCTAAGATACGCGAGTTAAGTAGGATTCGAGAGTGAGTGGTCTTATTTATTCTTCAGTGATAAATAAAATATTTTATCTTACTCATTCGTATCTTCAACTGGAGTTTAGTGTTTACTGGCTGTGCAAATAGAAGGGGGAAATGGCAGTAGAATCAAATAATGAAGAAATGGTGTTACAATTTGAATTAAAGTTAGTTGGAAGTGAAGTCTGATTAGATGAATATGAATCGAATCTGCTGTAATCGAAAACTGCTTGAATCGGAATGAGTGATGTGGTACGCTAAGACTTTATTATTTGAATGTAAACTAGTATTGACTGAGTTAAGATGGATTGGCGACAGAAATAGAGCTATCTTGCTTATTCTTTGACAGATAATAAACTATTTTTCTCTGGCATATCTTCCATTGGAGTTTTGAACTTACTGACTATTTAATTAGGCTTTAAAATGGCTGCGGAGTTTAATAATGAAGCAAATGTGTCTCAGTGTAATTACAGTGAACTAACAAAAGGTTGATCCAGTGATACATTTAAATAATATCGTCGCATAGTAAGTTGAATTGAATATACTATAGATAACTGAATATAACTTGATTTATTAACGGACCAAGAGCTGCTATACACTTGACTGAGAACACTTAAGCATACGCATTGCATGAGTTTTAAAAAAATTACATTGAAAATTTTAACAAGGATTTCTAATTTTGTCAGTACTAGATTTTGCACCAGGGAACTCTCGTACTGTAGAGAAGCGCTTTACCACTGTGCCATCTTGTAACCAACGTCGCAATAGGAATGCTGTACTCAATAACCAATATACTTCTTTACAAACAAAATAACTCAACACACCACCTTTATCCAATACATGTTTGATTACATTACTGTAAAAGAACGCTTCACTCTTCAAATTCTAAGACAAAGTTGGATGTGCGGAATATTTATTTTCAAGAATATTTGATTTTTCAAAAAAGCTATATAACTAGTTATATAAAGCGTTATTTTAAGGAAACGACATTTTATAAGTGAATGTATAATTGTAATTTAAATAAATACAATATTTCAGAACCAAATGATATTTCAAGCGAATGTAAATTTGTTTTTTGATCAAATAAAATATTCCTGAACAAAACGACATTTTAAATAAATATAATTGCTTAGACAAATACGATATTTCAGAAAATAAACATTTTAAGAACAGTATTAATTATTATTTAAATATTAATACAGCAAGAGTTATTTGAATAGTATCCAAGTCCGGATAGTACAGATAGCCCTTCCTATAGGCTTACAGATATACAACTTCAAATCCACTAGGGGATCTTTGCCTCTAAGAAAACCGGCATGATGCCTTTTTTATAAAATTAATATCTCAGTTAATTATTTTGTGAAATGGGATTTGTGTCATATACAATAGCTCACAAAGTTGAGTAAACATCACTTAATTTTCCTCTCTCTTAAAAAGGCTTAAAAGAAACAAAAATTCATATATCTTGGCAAATCCTTTTGCATTTAGAACACTTTTCAAGTGGTGTGTATTGATTTGAAAGGATTTGTGTAGTCTCGCTAGATATTTTTTTCTATTTTTCTTGTAATACTGTTTACTCCTAATATTAAGCTTTTGTCAGATTTTGCCAGTTGAGATAATTTCTATCATATTGTGATCAAAATATTGAGGTGGTGAATGTAGTTGCATTTTGAAGCTGTACAATAACTATAACCTAGTAATTTTAACTTTATGTTTTGGTTAGTTATTTTGTTGAAATATTCAGTGTGAACCATAACTTAATTTCTGAAGAATAATTTACAGCACTTAGTTTTAAATAATATTCTTCAATACATCCAAGTATTTCATTTTATACATGACCTTATCAATAACAAGGAATTTTTTTTTCACACTTTTTCCAGACATACAACTCCATACAAAAACCAAACTCAACATACGCTTGACAGTAGAAATTGTGTTTGTGGATTAGGATTCCACCGAACATACCCTCGACCATCATTTCAAAAACATTGAATTAATTTTCATCAATCAATATTAGATTATTCTAGAAATATGGAGGGTTCGAAATATAATTTTTAGCAAATGTACTTCTCTTTTCTCTCTATTTGGTTTGGAACTGCAAGTTTTCCTCTGGCTACGTGGCAATTATCATTTTCTTCTCGGAGTATTGTTTGAATTGTTTCTGCAGAAGCATGTCCTAATGATTGCTGTAAAAGTAGAAGAGGTAATTTTTACAACCCTTAACCGTGGGAATTATTCTCTCATCTCGAATGATGTTTGAATTTTATTTCCTACCTCAAACATTAGAATTTATTTAACTCGAAGGGCTCTTTTTCTCTCTCTTCCAGATCTGTCATTTGCCCAAATTTTTGCATGCTTCTAGATAATTTTTGTTATCATAACTTGACTGCTTTGAACTTTATCTGCAATATCATGCAGAAAATCACCTATCTCTAATATCAGAATTACAATTTTCCTAATTACAATATTAGTTTCAATTCTGGAGTTGGTTTTCATATCTGAGATATTTTTTTGCCCGTAAATCAAATATTAGTATCTTAAAGATACGAAACTATTGTACTGAATCATTATAAAAAATATTGATAGCATAATCGTAATTGTTATAGGGTGCATGCTCAATTTTGTGACACTGAAACTTGGAATGTTTACATAAAATTTTTAATTAAAGTATTATTGATTTTTCCTTTTTGTTTTATAGTCTGATACATTTTGTAGTGTGTATTTTACTGTACAAAATTTTTTTAAAATTCAAATGAGAATTTAATAATATTTTTTTAGACTTTTCAGAAACAGAGAGAAGTGTGTATGGTTAATGAGACCAAACTAAACTGCTAAAT
>BMAW01032986.1:75586-111428 GCA_019974015.1 Nephila pilipes
GTATAGTGTAACGAAATAATAGATAAATAATAGCGTTATTCCAATGTTGAAAAAAACACACCTCCGACATAGTACTTCACACATATAAAACTAAACTTTGTGCAAAAGTATAATTGTTTTCTCAGTGCCCCTCTTACAGCTATATGTGGTAGGGATAAAGGTGAAAGTGTGTAGTGCCTATCAAGCTTACAGTTCTGGAATGATATTGCTTTGTAACATTACTGCATAGCGCTCACCAGTGCCAGAAATTGGTTTTAAACACGTCTATGTGACTACCTAAAAAAATGGATAGTAAAACCACACCATACGCTGCAGGATTTTTGATGGCTGATGCAGTGGTTCTGGAACAAATGCATGTGAATTTCATATGTTCCATACATGATAATTGCATGCTTTAACACTGCCTGACAGTGTTATGTGGAAATGTGATTCACTCCTTCAAACACAGTATGAAGTAAGTCATGCAGCTGATCTATGTTAATGAATAACCGATTCCCAAAATCTTAACGAGTGATGCTATCAAAAGGTTTCAGTTCATAATTATGTAGCAGATTGGTATGGATGTCGTTTCAGGTCAATGTTCTTCAGACACTTCCGTATGACATTCTGGGTGTCTCAAAACTTCTCGAAAAGTGCATCCCTCGTATGCAGAAATCGACGACACTGTCTGCTCATGTGTCTGGGTAACAATAGAGTATCTGAAGACCAGTCATTTCCTGGACAACAAACCAAAGAATCTGCAGCTTTAAATTTCAGTATCATTTTTCTCAATGAAGAATATGTCATTGGTCCTGTGCAATCCTGCATATCATGCATCCAGTGATATGCTTTTTTAAAAAAATGGTCTGATTATGGAATTGTTTTATAAGAATTAGGAAAGTTCGTAGTGGAACTTCCCAAATTCTTATAAAACAGTTTCACTGAAAAGCCTTCCTCCACTAAATACTGTATTGTTAGGCGTACAGCTTCAACTACTGTTACTTGATAGTATAGATATATTGTTATCTATACCGTGTACATCTTTCCATAATACGACATTAGAAACCCATCAACGCCATTAGTTAGTCAAATAAACAACTATAAGCAGGGTTTCTTACATAAAAAAAAACCTCGACTTCTTTTCCATCCGTTTGGTGCAAACCGGAGCTTTTTATCTTTATTCGTTTTTGAGTCATTAATTTTAAAAATTAGTCCTGACTTCTGGATTACCCGGTACATTGGTTAGCACTGTTATGAACTCTGATTAATTCGGCCTTATTTTTAGTTCATATTTTTGAATTTCTACCAAAATATTAGTTTAAATAATCGTTTACTAGATACTTTAAATAATAGGGGGGGGGGGTATTATGTGTGTGAATGAATAACAAATTATTTGTCTTTTTCTCCCTATCTGCTTCATTTTGAGTTTTTGTATACAATGTTAATTCTATAGTTACCATAACTCTACATCCCTCAAATCCCTACTTTGTATTTATTGAGATGCTATAAAATGCATTTGAAAGAGAGCGCGACACTTGTAAAGGTTGCGTTAATTAATTAAAATAATATATTTACAATAAAATAAAGTACTCGTTGAACTTACATTTGCTATGCGAAGTAATACTTTTTGGTTCTAGTTGCGCCCTAGAAGTATAAACTATTTTAATCGTGTCCGTGAACACGTCCGTTCTGCTGAACGATTTTTGGAGTTATTTATATTTCCTTCCTCTTTAGAATTTTCGTACAGAATGGAACTGGCTACTCCTTTTCAAAATGACGGATCACTATCTTTCCTGTTGGTTATATAAATGAAATTATTATTTCACCTACTAATCACTAGTCAACCCGATCAATCTGAAAGGAAATGATACATACAAGGGTGTAGCATTCGGTGGGGGGGTAGTTTGGCGGTGTGGAACTTGGGCTCCCTGGAAATTCTCTGAGGTCTTATCTTGAAGTTGTCCTCAAAGTTCAAGAGAAACAAAAATGATTTTTCATAAGGGTCACAACTATATACCAGGATCTTTATCAGGCTGTAAGGAGCACCACTAACGAACTTGTTTATTAAGTATAGTCACCACAGGATGTGTGTGCGGTGACTCTTCCCCGAAAGTCGCTATTGAAAAAGTGCTTAATAACTGACCCAGCAAGAAATTCATTTGCAGCTTGATCGTCTGAGACACGAGATCGTATAACATGTTAGAAATAAAGGCCCCACTATTTATTCTAGTGTATTGTTACTTTTTTAAATCTCTCAAAAATACATGTGAGTAGTTAAAGTGTAATTAAACTCTTCTGAATTATAGTATCTTTTATGCATAAATACTTTATATTTATCAGGCTGATTATGTTTAAAAAATATTGCAATATTGGATTAAACTACTTTATCTTTTAATCAAGATACATAATTAAGCCGTAACAGTTATATAACGATTTATGATTTAAACAGGTACAATTTTGTACCTTGAATTAAAGTTTTTTTTAAATGGGATTTGTAAAAAAAATTAATTAATTTAATCATAAGTTAATTTTGTTTCAAAAAGGAATCAACAGTGTTTAAGAAAAACATATGTGAATATGTAAATTCTATATACTATTTCAAATTTAATATTAGCTAGCATTGATTTTTTTTCCTTTTTCTCAAAGTGATATTTATTAATCAAATACAATTTTTACTTATATGTTTTAAAGTTAAACGAAGTGCATAAAAAATTCTGTCTATTGTGAATAACAAGACACATCCCAAAATTTATAATAATGATAATCTGATTTTCTTAAAAAATATGTATAAAATATTACTTTTTAAAATTATATTTGAATAGAAATGATACAATTGGGGGTTAAAAAGAGAATTTTGAGGAAGTAAAAATTTTTACATTCTGTAAATCTTGAATACTGTTTAACAATCCGTTACGTTACCTTGTCGTATAAATGTGATTCTTGTTTCTTCCAGCCAACACCAGAACCTCGGTTTTACTTTGTAATTCCTCTCGGCACAAGCATATTATTTTACTTTAAGAAGTGCATGAATAAAGTGGTTAAATTGTGTAAATAAAAATACAAATATCAACAAAAAAGGGCTAGATAATAATGCTCTTTCTTTTTCTATGTCGAACATCTATAAGCGTTTTTACAATTTAATGAATTATACACAAATAAAGTATTTGTGTCATGAATCGAATATAAAAGAAATCGTTTTATTTATTTTGTGTGCATGAATGTTGGAGTTCATGCATAAAATAAAATCTGAATATACTGCACCAAATATTTATTTAAATTTTTGCAACATTTTTGAGCCACATTATAAAAAAAAACAAAATATGAAATGTCTGTGTTAAAACCTTAATTATACAAAAAATAAAATGTTAAATTACAACACAAACAAGTAGTGGTTCCTCATCCCGAGTCATATGAGTTTAAAACAAATAACTTAAAAAATGTGAGACAATAGTGAAGAAACTCAAGACAATCACTTATATGATGAACAGTATTTGGGACCTAACAGGAAGGATGCTTGATTAGACTGAGAATATGGCTCCAAAATACACATGAAATTTGTGTTTTCATTAAAACCATGTTCTTTAAAAAAATATATTCTGAAATATCTTACTCCTGTCATAAAGCATCTGAAATTTGCTTCAGTTCATTAAAGAATAATCTGGAATAAAAACTATTTTTGTCAACATTTTATTCTGCATATATAATTTCTTACATTTAACTACCAAAATGTTATTCTATAAAATATTCTCAGCATCATACATAAATATTCACATGTATGAAATAATTTTCAAAACTCGTCTGTACGAATTAAAGTCAAGAAGTTTCTAAAGATACGATTACAATGTAATATTATGGATAGTCTACAACACACAAATAATTACTCATAAAAATCGTTTTCTAAACTGATCAATAACAATTTTTGACACATAATAGAATAATTCTGAATATTTTTTTCAAGAAAACCTTTCAAATATGCAATGTTTTAAAAACATTTAGTATTATTGTATTAATCATTCGTTCAAATCTGAAAATTCTCAATATTATACATCACCATTACCAGAATATTTCATTTTTTCCCAGTCGCTAAGAAGTACGCTAAACACAGATCCAACCGAATAAAAGTATTAGCAAAAATTAAAGAAACATTTTTTAAAAAAATATTAGTAAATCAGTTAAATTAGGATGCTTTTAATAAAAAAAAAAATGTAAGGAACACTGAATCGTAATACGTACTCATTTTAATATTCATGTATTCTATCGCGTGTAGCGTGGTAAATACGAAATATTTAAGGAATCATATTGTTATATGTAGAGCCCCAATTTTAAAATATGTAGCCAAAGTAACACATCAATCAATAACTCCTGAGACTAAATTGCAACATTTTTGAAATTTTTATTCATCAACATAACATCTTTTGTTAATCACCTTTAGGTGATAAATCGTTCCAACGCTTTTCCAAATCTTTTTCCTCAAAAATTTTTCTTTTCTTTTTCGCAAGAAATCTTTTGTTTGAGTAAATTGCGATAAACAGCTTCTGAATCATCGACTTGATGTGTTTTGTTCCATCGAAAGCAATGCGGCACCCACTTGAAACCTTTCTATTCACTTCAAAAACCTTTTCAGTAAATATCTCCATATGATACTGTGTCATCTCCAGCAATCTCACGGAGCTTCACTTTACGATCTTTGATTATAATTTTTGTCACTTCACTCACATTTTCCGGTGTAACGGCTTCCACAGGTCTACCCGAGCGTTCCGCGTCATTTGTGTCGGTACGACCACGTTTAAACTCGGCAAGCCACCGACAAATCGTTGCTTTTGATGGACAAGAGTCCGAGTAACATTTTTCAATCCATTGTTTCGCTTGCACGGTGTTTTTACCCATTAAAAAACAATGTTTTATCAGAACACGAAACTCGGTTTTTTCCATTTTTTAAACAAACTACAAAACGACTTTACTCCAACCTCGATAACTCAGCTGTTTCTGGTCCGATCGACTTAACATTTTGACACGTTTCAAGCAAAGGTTAGTACTCTAGAAAGACCTGGTTACTGGTTTACTACGAGCGTCATCTCTGGGTTAGTCTCGGGAGTTATTGATTGATGTGTTATGTATCTAATTTATGTATCTTTTGGGTTAAAATATTTTTAAAAAATTTAATTTATGCCGATTTTACATTTTAAGATTTCAACTATATCCTATAGTATAATGCATATAAAAAGTTATTATTTTCAATTATTTAAAAACTCGTCTTCGTAGGTAAGCGGATACCATAACTGTGATTTGCTAACATTTAAAAAAAAATGTTTCTTTACTTTTACTAATAATTTTATTCAATAAGATTATTTCAGATATATTTTATTTTGAACATTTGTTGAAATTGTCTGGTAATTTTGTATTAAAATAAAGTGACACTTGTGCAAAACACCAAAACTAAAATTTAATTAGTTATTTCAATTCTGAAAATTTTATTATGATGAATCGAATCTAATTCAGGATTTGTGCTTCTCTCGCAATTATAACCCTGATAATTAAAGATTTGTAAAGTCGTATTTTTAACATACAGAAAAACCGTAAAAATTTTGAGATAATTTATGACTTTCATCAACAATAAAATGAAAAAAAAAAAAAAAAAAAAACAGAATTACAACAATAAGAGAGGTTCAAATCCAAAATTTATCTTCATAGAGTATTCCATAAAAGTTTCATAACATTATATGCGTAACATTTTTTAATATCATGTTTTTTGCTGAAGCAAAATATGAAAACCTTGATTTTGAGAAAAAGCCAAAAATATGTTTCAACCTTGAAACTTACCTAATTAATTAAAAATTTAACATTAACAGGCCTCTGATTTGTAAACTTCACTATCCGTGTAACTTAAATAATTTTTTTTTCCTGATGGCCTTTAAAACTTTCCTACTCTTACGTACAACAGGTATTGTATGGCTTCGAATACCTGATTGGATTGTTATCCAATATTTTGTATCCCTTTGCAGTGAAGTAGATTTTCAATGTTCAGCTTATTTAAGACTTTTAAGCAGCCTTGATATTCTTCGGTTAAATTGTATGCACCCAATTTCACAGTTTTCAAACAAACAAAAATTTCTTTTGGTACTCTTTGTCAAATTACACGATTAAAAGATTCATTGGCATTTTGGCTTTTGGTTGGAAGATATTTTGATACCGATATTACGTAAAGTATCAATGTAAACATACATTTCCAGTACCACAATGCTACTTCCATTCCAAAAAATTGACAAAGTCTATTATTAAAATGCTTATAAAACAAGTTCTGAGTAACTATTTTAGAGAGCCAAGAAATTAGGCTTTAATAAAAGACTGTAAATAAAAAAAAAACGACTTTTTGATGGAAAATTGCGTAATAAAGGTAGGCTATTACCTTAAATTAGGATGCTTTCAATAATATAAAAAATGTAAAAAAAATACTGAATCGTAACAAAAACTAAATCGTAGTACGTACTCATTTTAAAATTCAAGTGTTCTTCCACGTGTATCGTGATAAATACGAAATATAGATCGAAATATTTAAGCGAACCATATTTGTTTTTGAGCCCCAATTTTTAAAATACGTAGTCAGTATATAAAAGGAACTTTTATAGTCCTTATATCTGTAATAATTTTTTGAGAGTGCTGATTTCCATTTTTTTTTCTGTTTTGAATACATGTTATGTTTTACATTCGATAAAGATATACATTCAAATATGATACAAACATACTCATTTCAAAATGAGTGCGTCTGGGTATTCATTTTTGAGTATTTCTTTTTTCTCCGTGTCGATAATCCGACAAAATCTCTTATCTAGCACAGTACCGAATGTACCGGAAGAGAGAGAGGTTATATTTTAAAGGCAGGTTACTTAAGAGTATGGTTCATTTAGTTTTATTTAAAAAAACTTTAATTTCAGTAGAAAAATGTTTTGATAATTTAAAGTATTTCGTGGAAAATCCTGTATGATTTATTAATATATGACTTTTAACAGTTCTTATATATGATAATGATTTCTTGCTCTTCCAATAAGAAGCTTTTTCAGGGAAGTTATTTTAATCACATAATTGTTTCGCATAAGGGGCATCGAAAGCCTGCAAAACTAGAAGCTCGTGGAAGGTTCATCTCGGAAATGTACAAGCATCGAAAGAAATGCTCACAAGTTTCACTCGGTGAACCATTTCATGTTGGCTTTTCGACGAACTCAAAGGAAATTCTCAATTTAGATTGGCGACGTTTCAACAAGTGGCTCGTAGTTGAATTCGCAACTTTTCGCGTAATCTAGGCCTCATATGGATAATAAATGAATCAAGCAATAGAGAAAAAATAATGCTTATGATTTAAAATTTTAAAAATAACAAGATCTTTAGAAACATTTTAATTTACTATTCATTTTTTTCAATGTGCTATAGATTACCGTTTGATGGGATAAACATTACTTTCGCGAATTCATTATGACTGATTGAAAGGAAATTTGAGCGAAGTAAAGTAACATTTTTTCTTAAAAAGTTAAACATTTTGTTTATACGAGTACTAAACGTTATGCACTTCAATAAACTGAACAGCACGACACGCGTGTCAGTACGTGAACATAGAAGGCGTTTAAAATATTTTTTTTAAAAAAAATCATTGACTTTCGGACGCTCTAGTTTCACTTCCTTATCTGTGTTTTTCAACTGTGCTAGCGGACTTCGGTGTGTATGTATATGAAAGAGAGATAAATATATAAAGAGAAGTGTTGTGTTGTGTGTGTGTGTGTAATATGACATCATCAGACATCCTTGAACCGCTCTTATCAAACTCCCGTCCTTTTGAATACATTTCTGTGTTCACATCCATTCGATACAGGAAACGAGTGAAGCTTTTAAGCGAGCATCAAGAAATCGAAGAAAATGGTAAGTGTAAATATAATTAATTACATTTACCATTGATTAAATTGTAATGTTTTGGTTGCTGAAAGTGCCGATAAGTTCTCTTTTTTTAATGTGATGCTTTAGAACCCTAGCTCTCAAAATTTAAAAGTTTCTTTTGCATTCCTTTATCTGTTTTGGCGGACGTTTACACAGTCATAGAACTGCGCAAAAAGCATAATGTCGGCAGTCTTTGCTCTTTCGTTTGCTTGTATAAACTCACACATTTTAGGTTATCAAAATATTTGCACAAAAATTACGAGAAATATTTGAATCTTAAAATTTAAAAACTTTTTTTAATTCTTATAAAATTTAATTTTTAAAATTTTAATTATGTTCAGTGGACAAAATGTTTATAAATTCTCTGAATTGCTTAAAGTTTATAAATATTATATATTTTTTTGAAAGTTGTTCCTATTGGTAAGTTCACGAGCTACAAATGTAAATACATAGCTATTGATTAGCTCATACATTATTAATTTATCAATGCAGTTTTCTTTGTATAAACAGATACTTAAGTATACATATATGTCAATGTTAAAATACAGGTTCCACTGCTTTTAATTTTAAAAAAAGGGAGTATTATTCAAACTTTTCGTAAAAATAAGCTCATTTTTTTTTCCTTTTCACAGGCGTCACAGTTATCTAAACCCATAAAAGAATTTCGAAGTATTTGAAGTCTTTTGATGAAAGAGAAAAATTTTTGCTAGTTTTTAACCATCCAAGGGGCTATTGATTCAGTTAACCCAAAAATGTCGTTTTTTCCACTTATTTTTGCTTATATTTTATGTATCGCTTTCACCAGTAACGCGAACTTAATGTTCAAAAATACGTCGTAATAAATTTCTTCTAAATTTTTTTATTGGATTGAATTAAAATATATGTAATGCATGTCTGATACCTGCTTTCACCACTAATGAACTCAATTTTCAAACATATGTCGAAATAAATTTCCTCCAATCTTTTTATTGGATTGAAGTGGAACAAATATAAAAATTAAGTATTTTATTTACTTAACAATTTATGTATTACTTTAAATCACATGTAAGCTGGAATCAAGATATGATTGAAAAGAAATAACATTATTTAGAATTTTAAGACAGCTGTGAGACAGCCATTTTTTTTAGCCACCTAAGAGGCTATTGTTTTAGGTAGATCACTTTCGACGTACCAGATCACTTTTCAATTTTATATCGTTTGCTTTAATTTTAATTACATTTAGCTTAATTATATTCGATTTAATAATTTATCGTTTGCTATAATTAATTACATGTAGCTGAAATAATATTCAATTTAATAATTTATCTTTTACTTTAATTTTAATATCGCAAAAGTTTACTGTTGTCCATTTCCCGATATTCCATCGTTTACTTCAATTATTATATTTAAATGAGTAATTTAATTATGGTTATAAAAAAAATAGCGCACCTTGGTGGTTAAATCTGTTATTTGCAAAACTTTCCAAAGAACTTTTTTTAAATTTTTATTTACTATTATTTTCAATTTTGAGAAAGATCTTTCTGCTCATGCGATGGTTATTAGCAATGCTTTGTTGTATCTTTTAGAACAATAACTCAGTTTGGATGCAAATAAAACGAATTATTTTTAAATAAATGCAGTAATATTGTGGTCCTAAAAGTCAAAACTCAACGACAAATTAATTTCATTTCATAAATCAATGCACAATCGATATTATCTTGCAAGGTTGTACTGTATATTCGGATTAAAGCAAAACAAGATAGTTTTTGTTTAATAAAATCAATAAGTGATATCTTGTCTTGTGCGCTTGCACCGTTCTAAACCTCTTCGGGCCAGCCCTGCCAGTTAGAGATTTCATTCAACAATGTTACTACAAAAAAATTCAGGTTTGTTGGAACAGCCGATAATGTTCCATGTTCGGTATCTAATGCCATGAAAAAAATCTTTCAACTAAACGAAAGGAAATATTGAAGAAATGGCCCCAAAGAGAGAGAGTATTTTTTTTTTCAGTTCAGTTTTTATTAACTTCGCACCAGAAGCAACACGAGGGCTATTGGCGACGGACTCGTAATTTTGAACCTCGGTAAAGTGACGAGGACGACACCTGAGATAGCACACCCTCTCCTAACTTCCACACCACACCAACAGGAGGACTTTGGGCCCCGACAGATTTAACGTGCATCAGCCTCGGCTACACGGTGGGTCTTTAGCGGCCAGGATCGAACCCGCGTCTGAACGAAAACTGCCGGCCACGAATCCGAAGCCAGGACCACTAGGCTACCACGGCCACAATGAGAGAGTGTAATGCGCTTTCATGGCAATTTTAAAACTGATTAGCTCGCTTTCATATCTATATGAGTGATTCCGTTTGTTTTTTTAAAATCGCACTGAGACGCAACACGAGGGCTATTCACGACGGACCTCGTAATTTTGAACATTTGTCGAGTGACGAGGACGACATATGTGCTGAAACCTCACTCACCAAATTTCCACGTCACTCCAGCGGGAGGATTTGGGAAATCGAACGGATTTCCCGTTCATCAGTCTCGCTGTATGGTGAGTCTTTAGTGGATTAAGAGCTCAAACCCATGACTCGACGGAAACAACACAGGCCGCGAGCAAGCGACCATAACCACTAGGCTACCTCGACCACTCTCTTTCAATCCTAAACTTACTAAAAAAACCAACATTTAAACAAAATTGGTTTCAGCCTCTCAAGACAAAGATGATAGCCTCCAAATCATTTTAAGCGTGAGTGTAATTTGATTATTTTGCCATTAATTTGTTTTGTAATTTTAATTAATTAATTAATTTGTTAATTATTTTGCCATTAATTTGCTCTGTCGTACGAAATTTCATCAGCGTGTTCTATGTAAAGGCAACTATAAGTGATTGTGCCTTGCCATGCAACAAACCCACTCCAAAGAACAGGAAGCCAGGAAGTTTAGCTTTGATAGCTGCTTTCAAACGGCGGAGGGTGTTGCGATATCTTTTGACCGCGATCGAAGCACTGAAGAACTGAGCCCTCCTAATCTGAGAAACATGTAAATGTAAATTTGCCACTGCTCTGCATCATTTTGTACTTCTTTGGGAGTGGAGAGCTCGGCCGTTTCCACTGTTAGCTTTGTCGTTTGCTTTCCGGTTGAAAGGGATGACATTATGATTCGTCACCAGCCACAACCCTTTCCAGGAAATTGACCTCAGCGCGGTATCTGAGAAAATTTAATGAAGACAATCCCAAAAAATTTCTTGTTGGAGGATATTGTTGATCCTCTACCAGAGCATATCACGTTTCGGCGTTTGATGTTTTCGTTAACTTGGAGGGGGAGAGTATGTTGTCCACCTTTTCACGCCGGCTGCGTTTCGAACTCTGGTCCATTGGGTCCGAAGGAAGGTGGTTGGTCAAACACTTTTTGTGGTACTCTTACCAACAAGGCTAAAAGAGACGTCTCTCTCGGATTAGTTACTAAGGAGTTTTAATTATGAAGTTGCTATTGAAGAGAGTCACTGCAGCGTACTTCCCCGCGACCACTTTGACCCGAATCTATTCTGCAAGAAGAGTTTCTTCATAAATTCTTACTGAAATTCTCAGCACACATGTGTTGTCACACTTATACAAAAATAAACCAAATAATATCCACAGTTTCCGTTCTCATTTAATTCGCACTTATACATAAAAGTACTACATTTAATAATTAGGCATTTTATTGGACTGACTTCTTCAAGAATGAGTTCATTGTTAAAACAAATTGCAGCACAGTTAAATAAGGATTATTATTATTGTTTATTTTCAGGCAGAAGGTGGAAATCAACTTAGAGAGCGTGTCATTTTGAGAGAAGGGATTGAATACAAAGATAGGCTATTGAACTTGATAAAGGATGTAGATAGAGGAATTTGTAACGTTATCCCAAAACCTGATTTCACGGAATGGAAGAAGCAACGAAAAAAGACCCTAAGTTTGCTCAACGAACTGCGCGGGAAACTGGATAATATCAGTGTTAGCATGAGCTACTTGGAGACTGCTGGAAGTGGAACTGGAATTATGGGTTCTGTCACCTCTATTATTGGAGGTCTGATGACGCTTGGAGGACTCCCTGCGGGCAGTGCTGTGATGAACGCTGGCGAATTGATAAACAATTCAGGTATCAAAATATTTTAACTTACAATAATGAAGACATAAACACATGCACACGATATATATATATATATATATATATATATATATATATATATATATATATTTGTGTGTACATACATAAATTCATTGCCATAAAAATTTGCGCATCACGAAGTAAGAGTAGGATAGTTACGAAACTTAGCATGGTAAGTGTCGGGCAGATATGTAAATGAATAGAAATGCAGCATGATTGCGTAATGCCACCAGAGAGTGTTGAACTTCGTTTTCCTTGGATTATTAAAAAGATAAACATATCTTGTTTGCGTGCATTTAATCTGTTTCAGGGGTGCACTTTTTAATTGGAGATGAGATTACGTCTTCATCAGAGACAATATGAGCAGTTGTCAGAATTCGAGAGGGGAAGAATCATAGGGACAGAGGAAATTGGGCGGTCATATCAGCAAGTAGCTCGTCACCAAGGCCGTTCTGACTTTACTGTGAGTAGATGGTTGGGACTAGTGGACAAGAGAGAGAGAGAGATGTCTGTTTACACGGCGACCTGGCTCAAGACGCCCTCAACAGTTTAATAGTCTAGCACGCATAGCTCTTATTGTCTCATTGCCCACCATCCTTTTAAAGACAGCATTCTTACTACGGGCCTCTGTGTCAGTCCGTATCATCGCAAGGAGCGGCTGAAGGACAGATGATTTCGCCATTACTTGTACTGCCATTGACACCCACTCACCATTACATCCATTTGTAATGGCTTCAATCTGGAAAGGATTGAATTGCAACCGATTGGAATCAGGTCTTCTTTAGCGTCGAATCAAGATTAAACTTGGGCAGTGATGACAATCGGGTACGTGATTGGAGATCCCGTAGAAAAGGTCTCAATCATACCTTCGTTGTACAGCTGTACACCGTTCCCACAACTGCCGTGATGGTATGGGGTACCATCGCATACGACACACAGTTGTATATATGTATATATATATATATATGTGTGTGTGTGTGTGTGTCAGTGTCTGTCCAAACGAGAGATGGTGCTGCGAAGGCAATTATGTTTAACCCTACAGTGCGTAGTGTAGCCATTTGGCAACACATATTGTTTCTCAAATACCAGCTCCAATAAATGTTTCCAAACGGCAACAATATGCATGACATAAGATAAAAATATGGATTTGTTTTTTAATTATTAAAATTACTAATAGATAGCAGTAGAAGTTCTATTTTAAGAAATGCGTTTGTTGCCTCCAAAATATAAGTTCGAAACAGAATACGTCCTACTCAAATAACAAAATTCTTCAAAATAGTTGCTTTTTTTCATGTTAAAAAATGGTACTAAAAGAGCAATTATTTTTTAACATCTTGTGTATTTAGTTTTATTTGATTTTATATTTAATTACACAATGGGATAAGCTCATTGTTAGCACATTTATTTTTTTTGTCAAAAAGACATAGCAATACATGAAAATTATTTTTTTAAAAATTTTTTATTAACTAATACTGTTGCAGAAATAAAATATATTTTTTTCAGATGAATTTATAAGAAATCATGCATTGTAGGGTTAAGATTACATGTTGACATCAATTAAATGGTGCTAAAAATATATGAAACTGATTCACTGTTTAGTTTTTATTTAGGAACCATATATATCTCTGCAGCGAAATCTAAATTTGATTGTTACTAAGTCTAATCATGGTCATTTTGCTTCGAGTTCACAGGGTGGAGAAGAAAAGGAATGCCCATTATTATCTACCGCGTAGGAGTCTGGGGGGGGGGACTCGTTCACCTCTTCCCATATCATAAAATTTAATTCTTTTCGAAGAGAATTTATCATTCAATAATTATTAAATATTTTCGAGCATCACCTACCTACACATTACAAATCATATCTGACAAGTCTTCATAAATAAATACTGAGTGCTAAGAAGTATTATTTCCTGGAGGATGGGGCAGTGTGCAGCTATTTTGGTGAGCTTGACCTCTTTGGACATTCCGTCAAAAATTTTCATGTTGCTTCTGAGTGCGATGTTAGTAAACAATGATTCGTGCAAAATTGTGAAGATTTGTCACGTCTGGATTTTCCTGAATTATTTTTTTTCATTGCTAAGTGAGTGCAAAGATTTCTGAGTTTGATTTTGGGTACTGATGTATTTTTAATTCTGATCTGCACCCAGGGGTACGCATAACACTGGTTTGATAGATCACTTCTCTCAGCGTTCTGTAACGATAAATTTATATTCATGCAATGTATTTAATCTTTAGAGAGCGTTTTTTATTTTTCAGTAATTTTTCTTGGGAAATTTTTGAATTATGATATTAAGATATGTAGAAATACCCGAACAAAGTGACAACATAACATCTTGTCGATTAGATATTGTTCAACAATGGAAAAAATGGAGATAAATACGTCATTCTAGATGTCATGTGAGTCGTTTTTCACTCTAAGAGAATTCCTACTGCACTAATATATGATTGCTGCACACAATCACTATTGTAATAATTTTTTTTTTCTTTTTTCTCTAGGTAACCTGACAGCCGGTGTGTCTAGAGCAACCAATGCAATATTCTCCACACAGTACCTTCAACAAGTAGCATCAGTTCTGGAAACAGACAAAGATCTTTCCAAGCCTTTCCTGGATTGGTTGATATTCTCGAGAAATCTCGACTCGAACATACAAGAGATTTTCGGTTGCAGCCTGTCTTCTTTAAAGTTACAAAATGTCGCCAATGTTTTCAACGAATTCTTGAAAATATACCACCAAGGCAACGATTTCCAATCTACTCTTGATATGCTAATGAGAGGGAGATATTCCCCGTACATCGGTACCGATGTTCAAATTAGTTACTTACACAGGTTAAGTACAGAGCTGGAGACGAACAAATCCATTGCCTTATCACAGAAATTACGCCTTGCCTTAACAATTTTCAGTAATGGACTCAGCATTATTCAGTTGTACAGAGATGGTTCCGAACTATTCCATAGATTTAATGGTAATGTAACATCTTCTGTCGCTCCAACTCTTCGAGGTGGACTTAACCCTGATATTCCATCACTAGGAGCAATTTCTACATTTTGCGCTTTCCAGACTATAGATATAGCCGTAAATGTTGTTTTTCTTTTATCTGCTGTTAGAGTTATCCAGAAAGGTGAATCCAAATACTCCGATACCCTGAAAGAGCTGGAAAAGTTGCTTCATCTGGAATTGTTGTCCATAGAAAATCTTCGATAAAATTCTGTCGTGGAATTTCTGTTTGTGTTTACTTAGATTCCTTTTGTACATGACATTTTGCAAAAGTTTCAATATGTTATATTTTTTTTCTCTCTCTTATTTCTTTTTAACGCATTACAATTATCCTGATTTTGATAGCAAGACTTAATGCTCCCATCCACCAGCCATTGGGGCCGCGGTAGCCTAGTGGTCAAGGTCGTGGACTAGCAGCCGGCGGTTTTCGTTCAGTCGCGGGTTCGATCCTTGGCCGCCAAAGACCCGTTGTGTACCCGGAACTGATGCACGTTAAATCTGTTCGGGGCCCAAAGTCCTCCCGTTGGCGTGGCGTGGTGTGGATGTTAGGTGAGGGGGTGCCAGCTCAGGTGTCGTCCTCGTCACTTGACCGTGGTTCAAAATTACGTCGCCAATAGCCCTCGAGTTGCTTCTAGGACGACGTTAATAAAAACTAAACTAAACTAATCCACCAGCCATTTTGATTTCATGAATGTATGTTAATCCTATATGGAATTTCTACTTTCCTCCTTAAACCTAGACTATTTTATGTATTTAACTGCAGTAACCCTTTGACGGTTGGGCGAATTAGCAGTTTATGCTCTCCTGTGGCGCGCAGAGCTACGATCCAACGGTCGCTGAAAGTGGCTGCCTTTTCCTCCCTAATGGCTTCTGAAAATGTCGCCTCTTTCTGACGGTGATACAGATAGCTCGTTCGCTTTTAGAAGATAGTTTTTAAAGAATTACTTGCGGTATATTAATATAATAATTACACCAATTGTATATTGCACTTATAAACAATTCAATAAATGATAAATATTACATATATCAGGTTCTAAAACAATAATTTTTTAAACAATTGTTTGCGGTATACTAATACAATATGTACACCAATTGTAACATTTAAACCATAAAACATTACAGTAAATGATAAATATTATAAATTTTAGTTTCTAAAATGTTGAGTTCTTAAACAATTATTTGCAGTATATTAATGTAATATTTATACCAGTTGTAACTCGTACTTTTAAACATTTCAGTAAATGTTAAAATATTATAGATGTTAGTTTGTGAAATGTTGAATTTTTAAACAAGTATCTGCGATACATTTATATAATATTTACAAAAATTGTACACGCACTTTTAAGAAATTCAGTAAATGTTAAATGCTATAAATATTAGTTTGTAAAATATCTAAATAAATACACGCAATTTTAAATTTTATAAAGCTTAAAGAAGAAAAGCTTTAAGCTTTATAAATTTTTTTTAATTGTTATATTATCTAAAATTCTTTCACACGTTAAAACACGGAATTGCACTTAATGGAGCATTATAGTCTTTGCAATAAATCCGCCATTTTTTAGTAACAAACTATCACCGAATTACTCAAAAAAAAAAAAAAAAAAAAACTAGATTAGCAATTGGATCAGCAACATTTTTTCTTATTATGTAAAAAATTTTACGGTACCCTCAATACGCTGTCAAATTAACTAAATTTTGCCTGTAAATATCGTTTATAACACGAATAATGCAGTATAATAATTATACGCGGACGAGCTGAGTTCGTCCGCGTCCATTGGGGAAAAATTTCGTTGTCCGAGTTGGGCTCGGCTGCAACCATTTGGGTCGAAAAACTTCGGACGAGCTGAACTCGTTAGTGTCAATTACAGCACCCTATTCGGTTGAAGAGCTGGGTTCGTGCATAACAATTGAAGCATTAAATAGATACACACGAAAGAACAAAAATAAATAAAGGTTCCTACGGCATTATATTTTCCCTTCGATTCTTAAAAATATTTTCAACTCCATTTTGATGATTCGTTTGAGGGTTTTTTTCTGTCCTTAAGAAAATATTTTTATCAAACTCCACAAAAGCCTTCAATTTTTTTGCTCCTTCGGTTGTTCTATATTGCATTCAAATAGTTAAAGTAGTTTAGGTTTGAAGAGGAACGTAGGAATTAACATTCCGTCCAGGAAATCAAAACAACTGGTCGACGTGAACCTCAACATGAAACACGCTCAATCTAGGAAGATGGAAATGTGTTGTTTCTATTTCCACCTCCCTTTCAATGAGGAACAATTATTTCTAAAAATCCTATCTAAGGTGTTATAAGAGCTAACTGATGGCTTGCCTTCGCTAATAATGCCAGGAAGAGAACCAAAAATTCAGATCTCATTACTTTAGATGCTTTGAAGTGGAAAAAACTGCGGCGTCACCTCAGTTGTCTGAAAAATCCGAAAATGTATCTTTCCATACACATTAGTGCACGGCTGACAATGCTGGTAATTAGAAAGAGATAATTGACTGTATTGGAATGAGACGCGCAATTCTGGATCAATCAGCAGTAAGTTTGTAGACGAATCAAAGACAACTTATCATGACGTATTTAAATTTGTAAACATTACAAGCGAAAAACTTTTTCTTACAAACGTTAATTTCAATGCCAGTCATTTTTTTCTGTCTTTTTCAAAAAAATGTGAATTCATTTTTCGCTTTTGTTAAATTCTTATATTTTTTCATTTAATATGTTCAATATTCATCACGGTAACACACATCTTTAATATATGTACTGCTATATCTCTGTTGCTAATGTATATATTGCTACTCTTATTTTAGTGAATAATCGTTCAAGACTGATGAAAGCAGTCAATTTCAAGTTTATTATTTTTCCCATTTTTACTATCTTTTCATAATTTGTTATGCATACAATTTTTAAATTTATTTTCTTAAATGTTTGAAAAAGGCTAAAAATTGTCTTACATAGAATTGTTTAAAGAAAACTGCTAATATTCTTCAGTTTATATTGCATATGTTTAAATAATTTTGATATACAATCGTATTTTTGTATCGTTATAAATTTTTAATAAAATATTTTTTATAATTTTTGAAAGTAAATTTGTTATTGTTGAAAGCAGACAAGAGCATTAACGAACATAAGCCCTCACCACACAGTGAAAATCCTATTTTAAATTTCTTCTTATGTTAAAAAATAAAATTGCTTTAAAATATATGCGCGAATGTACCTTTATTTTTATTTTATCTTCCTCTCTAGCAGAATTTCAGAATGCATGAACGTCTTCCATTCGTATATCACATTTTTTTGTTCAAATCGCAACACATATTCAAATAGCGGGGAAAAAATAAATTTATGAATCATCTTTATGATTTTACCTCATTTTTTTTATACTTTTAATGCAAGAATTTGTCACCATTTTTGCTGAATACTTTTTAAAGAATTGCTGAAGTGAATTGGAATTTCACTAGGCAGAACATGTTGAAAAATTCGGGTCCGAACACAACTTTAAACTAAGAAATAAATTTCCATTCTCAAAATCAATCATAAAATTTATACCTAATAGTTTTTTTTTTCAAAACTTTAAGGTAAAATCAATACAAAACGTTCTCATACAACAACCTCTTTTTTTACTGGGCACTGGCAGCAACAAAAATTGTGCCAAGTAGGTACACGTCAGTGTCAGTGGGGCTTTCATAGACGAGACTTTTCAAAAAACACCACAGGAAAAATCCAGATTAAAGGATTCGGATGAACTTATCAGCTAAGGTGTGCGTCTATCTCGACCAATCCATCTCCATGGGAATATAGCTTCTAAAGCTGTCTACACATCCAAGCAGAATTGGAGTGGTGCTCCGTTGTGCTTGTATGTTGGCTACAATAGATGGAAGTAACTCTGGCAATACCTCTTGTAAAAATGTGAGGTATGTTCTGCAGTCCAGTCGGAAGGTATGGGTCGATCAAATGGTCACCCCAATTCCAAATCAAACACTTTCGCTGAAACGCTTGTGATACAAATGAGGACGTGAGTCGTACAGATTGTTAGATGACCACACATCAAGGTTCTGCGTTTTCGAAATGCCTTCACGAGTAAAGATGCATTCATCCGTGAATGACACATGTGCACTAAAATCAGATTGCGCAGATAGCTGTTGCAAAAACCAACGTGCAAACTCGATACAGCAAGCATCACGAAAAGATTTTTTCCAGACGTCAATATAAGAATGTCTTACCATCACTTCTTCACTAGCTTTAAAATTACGCAATTTCTAACAGGTCACGGTAACTTTAAAAAATACCTGAATAGATTCAATTTAAGTTCGAGTACAATTTGCAACTGCAGCGCCGGAGGTGATGAGGACATTCAGCACATTCTGTTTCTATGTTCAAAATTTGTCTCACAGAGAAATATTCTTAAATTAGCTTTGAAAAAATTAAACATTAACTGGCCTCCAAATTTTAGTAATTTAATTTCTAGTAAAAGTTCTTTTGTTCTTTTTATCAAATATATTGAAGATATTTATAATCCTTCTTAATTTTTGTTTGTACATTGTTTAATCACATGTTTTTGTTGTTTTTTCCTACTGTAATATAGTGTTTTATACTTACTTCTGTAAGCCCTGTGTGATACTTAGTGGTACACAGGGACGTTGTTTGTTATTCAATAAAAAAAAAAAAAAACTCGATACTTGAAGCATAATAAGCAAATATCAAGGCTTTCACTTTCTGTACATGGTAGAGGTATAATCCTTCATCCCGTAGTACTCTCCAAACAATTGAGTAGGGCACATGTAAGGCACGGGAAACCTCTCGCATGCTGATTACCGGACAATCTTTCACAAATTGCAGAATGTCATCTTCTTAACTTGTGACATCCGCACACTCCTACCACGCCCTGTGTCATGCATCCTGATTACAATGGATCCCGTTTCACGCAGGCACTGATGTAATCGCTCGAACATTTTTCGGTCTGGAACGTGTCTCTCTAGGGAAATGCTGCCTATATAGTTGTTAGGCTTCCAGAGCATTCCCAACCTCAAGACTATACATAAAATGCAGGCCCGATTTTCCCTGATTATCGTACGTTGTCATACCTCCTGAAACACACGGTAGAAATGCGTAAGAAAACTAGCCATTACAGCACAATCAAGCGGTTCCCCCTTGTTCTCCGCCTATGCAATGCATAGTGAAAATTACTTGTTTCGATGTTTTCATTCACCCCTTAATTACTTTTTACCCATGAGTTTCGAAACATCCGTATTTATATAATTTTTGGTAAAACCTCTCTTTGTAGATATTAATTTTGAATAACTTTTGGATAATCTCAAGATAAAAGCTTTTCATACTACGAATATTCAATAAAAGCATTTTTTTGTATTTACTTTATTGACAATAATACAAATGTTTGAGGAATTTCATTTAGTGGGATTCTTGAAATTGTGTCCATTCTTTCTCTAACTTGCTCACTTCGTGTACCATGTGGAATATGACTTATCGATTTTTGATGTCTTTATTGATTAAAGTTGAATCTTGCATTTGACTTTAGGCTGAAGCGGCAATCGTTTTGCAATTTTGGATTCAAGTATGCTTCTTATATGTTTTTAATACTTATAATAAGAACTTTTTTTCGTTTTTGTTTTCTTCTTTCATATTCTATTTTAGTTATCATATTGAAATTTCTGTTTTTACTTTTTCTGATTCTCTCTTATTTCTTAAGATAATCCAGTTTATTACCACGGAAGACGCAATGAGGAAGGGTTGGTATTATAATGCATGTTCAACCCCAATATGCAGTACCAAATCTGAATTCAATCATTCGTTTTTCGATATTGTCTATAAAACAACTGTTTTCTTTCGTTTCGTATGAAGTTACTGCACATAACATTTTGAGCCACATTATAAAAACAAATATGAAATGTCTGTAAGAAACCTTAATTATACAAAATAAAATGTTGAATTAACACAAACAAGTAGTGGTTCCCATCCTTATCATATGAGTTTAAAACAAATAACTTAAAAATGTGAGACAATAGTGGAGAAACCAAGACAATCACTTATAATTATGATGAAATAGCATTTGGGACCTAACAGGAAGGAGATGTTTATCAGGACTGAGAATATAATTCCAAATACACATGAAATTTGTGCTTAAACCATGTTCTTAAAAATATATTCTGAAATATCTTACTCCCGTCATAAAGCATCTGAAATTTAACAGTCTATTAAGAATAATCTGAATAAAACTTTTGTCAACATTTTATTCTGCATATATAATTTCTTACATTTAACTACCAAAATGTTATCTCTATAAAATATTCTCAGCATCACATAAATATTCAGCATGTATGAAATAATTCTAAACCTGTCTAGTAATGAATTAAAGTCAAGAAATTTCTAAAGATACGATTACAAATGTAATATTATGGATAGTCTACAATAATAATTACCTATAAAATCGTTTTCAAACTGATCAATGTCAATTTTTACATATAATAGAATAATTTGAATATTTTTCAAGAAAACTTTCAAAGTGTAATGTTTTAAAACATTTATATTAGAAGACCATTCGTTCAAATCTGGAAAATTTCTGGCCATTATACCACACAGAATATTTATTTTTCCCAGTCGCTAAGAAGTACGCTAAACACAGATCCAACCGAATAAAAAGTATTAGCAAAATTAAAGAAACATTTTTAAAAATATTAGTAAATCAGTTAAATTAGGCTTAATAAAAATGTAAGGAACACTGAATCGTAATACGTACCTATATTTTAATATTTATGTATTCTATCAGTAAAGTGAATACGAATGTCTGAAATATTTAAGCGAACTATTTGTTTGTGAGCCCTAATTTTAAAATATGTAGCCAAAGTAACACATCAATCAATAACTCCTGAGGACTAATGAAAACCAACATTTTTGCAATTTATTCATCAACATAACACTTTGTTAATCACCTTTAGGTGATAATCGTTCCAACGCTTTTCCAAATCTTTTTCCTCAAAAATTTTTCCAAGAAATCTTTTTGTTGGTGAGTAACAGGAGATAACAGTTGAATCATCGACTGATGCTGTTTTGTTCCATCGAGCAATCGCGGCAATCTAATTTGAAAAACCTTTTCACTTCACTTCAAAATCTTTCAGTAAATACACTTCCATATGATACTGTGTCATCTCAGCAATCTCACGGAGCTTCACTTTCACAGATCTTTCATTATAATTTTGTCACTTCACTACATTCGGTGTAACGGCTCTGTCTACCTGAGCGTTCCGCGTCATTTGTGTCGGTACGACACGTTTAAACTGGCAAGCCACCGACAAATCGCTTTTGATGGACAAGAGTCCGTAACATTTTCAATCCATTGCTCGCTTGTAACGGTGTTTTTACCCATTAAAAACAATGTTTTATCAGAACATCAATGAAACTGTTTATTTTAAACAAACTACAAACGACTTTACTCCAAACCTCGATAACTCAGTTGTTTCTGGTCCGATCGACTTAACATTTGACACAAAGTTTCAAGCGTTGCAATTTAGAAAGACCTGGTTACTGGTTTACTACGAGATAATCTCTAAGTTAGTCTCTGAGTTATTGATTGACAAAGTGTATCTAATTTATAACGGTTAAAATATTTTTAAAAATTTAATTTATGCCGATTTTATTTGTAAGATTTCAAACTATATCCATAGTATAATGGTTATAAAAAGTTATTATTTCAATTATTAAGAACTCTGGGTTCGTAGGTAAGCGGATACCATAATCTGTGGGATTTGCTAACATTTAAAAATGTTTTTACTTTTACTAATTTTATTCAATAAGATTAGTTTCAGATATTTATTTGAATATTTGTTGAAATTGTCTGTAATTGTATTAAAATAAAGGACACTTGTGCAAAACAATTAAACTAAAATTTGTTGGGTTATTTCAATTTGAAAATTTTATTATGATGAATCGAATCTAATTCAGGATTTGTGCTTCTCGCAATTCATAACCCTGATATACCAAAGATTGTGAAGTCGTATTTTTAACATGAAAACTGTAAAATTTTGAGATAATTTATGACTTTCATCAACAATAAAATGAAAAACAGAATTACACAGAGGTTCAAATCCAAAATTTATCTCTATAGAGTATTCCATAAAAGTTTCATAACATTATATGCGTAACATTTTAATATTTCATGTTTTTGCTGGAAGCAAGAGAAAACCTGATTTGAGAAAAGCCAAAATATGTTTCAAATTTGAAACTTACCTAATTAATTTAAAAATTTAACATTACAGGCCTCTGATTTGTAAACTTCACTATCCGTGTAACTAAATAAGTTTTTCCTGATGGCCTTTAAACTTTCCTACTCTTACGTACAATAGGTATTGTATGGTTTCATCACCTGATTTGATTGTTATCCAATATTTGTATCCCTTTGCAGTGAAGTAGATTTTCACGTTCAGCTTATTTAAGACTTTAAGCAGCCTTGAGACTTTCGTTAAACGTACCCACTCTCATGGGTTTCAAACAAACAAAATTTCTTTGGTACCTTTGTCAAATTACACGATTAAAAGATCTATTGGCATTTTAATGGTTGGAAGATTGATATTACGTAAAGTATCAATGTAATACATTTCCAGTACCACAATGCTACTATTCCAAAATTGACAAAGTCTATTATTAAAATGCTTATAAACAAGTTCTGAGTAACTATTTAGAGAGCCAAGAAATTAGCTTGTTAAAAGACTGTAAATAAAAACGACTTTGATCGAAAATTATGTAATAAAGGTAGCTATTACCTTAAATTAGATGCTTTCAATAATATAAAATGTAAAAATACCAGAATCGTAACAAAACTAAATCGTAGTACTCATTTTAAAATTCAAGTGTTCTTCCACGTATAGCGTGTGATAAATACGAAATATAGATCGAAATATTTAAGCGAACCATATTTGTTTTGAGCCCCAATTTAAATACGTAGTCAGTATATAAAAGGAACTTCTTTATAGTCCCATCTGTAATAATTTTGAGAGGCTGATTTCATTTTTCTGTTTTGAATAATACATAAAGAGTGTTTACATCTGATAGTATATACATTCAAATATGATACAACATACCATTTCAAATGAGTGCGTCTAGTATTCATTTTGAGTATTTCTTTTCTCCGTAACATTAATCCGACACAAAATTCCTCTTATTCAAGTACAGTACCTGAATGTACCGGAAGAGTAGAGAGGTTGTACATTTGCAGGTTACTTAAGAGTATGGTCTTATTTAGTTTTATTTTAAAAACTCAATTCCAGTAGAAAAATGTTTGATAATTTAAAGTATTTCGTGGAAATCCTACCTATTAATATGACTTTTAAATATTTTATATGATAATGATTTCTGCTCTTCCAATAAGAAGCTTTTTCAGGGAAGTTATTTTACAATTGTTCTGCATAAGGCACGGAACGCATGCAAACTAGCCTGGGAAGGTCTATCCTGGAAATGTACAGCATCGAAAGAAAGGTCAGTAAGTTTCACTCAGGAACTATTTGCTGTAGGTTTTCTAATGAACTCAGTTGAAATCTTCAATTTAGATTGGCGGATTACCAACAAGTATTCGTAGTTGACCTTGCAACTTTCGCGTAATCTATCTCATATGGATAATAAATGAACGCTAATAGAGAAAACAATGCTTATGATTTAAAATTTCAAAATAAATAAGATCTTTAGAAACATTTTAATTTACCATTTTCAATGCTATAGATTACTACTTGATGGGATAAACACATTTCGCGAATCTACTATGACTGATTGAAAGAAATGGAGCGAAGTAAAGTAATATTTTTAAAAGTTAAACATTTTAGTTTATACGAGTACTAAACGTTATGCACTTCAATAAACTGAACAGCACGATATCGCGTGTCAGTACGTGAAACATAGAAGGTAAGCCAAAAGATTTTTAAAAATCATTGACTTCGACGCTCTAGTTTTACCTCCTTATCTGTGTTTTCAACTGTGCTAGCGGACTTCGGTGTATGTATAAGGAGATAAATATATAAAGAGAAGTGTTGTGCTGTGTGTGTAATATGACATCAGACATCCTTGAACCGCTCTTAATAAACTCCTGTCCTGAATACATTGTGTTCATCCATTCGATACAGGAAACGAGTGGAAGCTTTTGCTGAGTATCAAGAAATCGAAGAAAATGGTAAGTGTAAATATAATTAATTGCGACACTATCATTGATTAAATTGTAATGCCTTTGGTTGCTGAAAGTGCCGATAAGTTCTTTTTAATGTGATGCTTTAGAACCTCTAGCTCAAAATTTAAAAGTTTCTTTGGACCTTTATCTGTTTATGACGTTTACAGTCATAGAACTGGTGCAAAAAGCATAATAAGTCATGTCTTGCTCTTCTGTTTGTTTAGCAAACTCATTAGGTTAATAAAATATTGCACAAAATTACGAGGAAGATTTGAATCTTAAAATTTAAAATCTTTTTAATTTTATAAAATTTAATTTTAAAATTTATGTTCAGTGGACAAAATGTTTATACCCTCTGAATTGCTTAAAGTTTATAAATACAGAGGCATTTTTGAAAGTTGTTCCTATTGGTAAGTCTACTACTACAAATGTAAATACATAATAAGATTAGCCTAAGATATTAATTTATCAATGCAGTTTTCTTTGTATAAACAGATTTTACATATATGTCAATGTTAAAACTACAGGTTCCACTGCTTTAATTTTAAAAAGGAGTATTATTCAAACTTTCGTAAAATAAGCCTATTTTCACAGGCGTCACAGTTATCTAAACCCATAAAAATTTCTTTGAAGATGAAGTCTTTGATGAAAGAGAAAAATTTTTGCTAAGAACTACATCCATAAGGTTGATTCAGTTAACCTAAAATGTCGTTTTTCCACTTATTTTTGTTTATATTTTATGTACTGCTTCACCATAATCGCGAACTTAATGTTCGTACCGTCGTAATAAATTTTCACTTTTTATTGATTGAATTAAAATATATGTAATGCATGTCTGATACCTTGCTTTCACCACTTTAATGAACCCACCTTTCAACATATGTCGAAAACAATTTCAATCTTTTATTGATTGAAGTGGAAAATCAAATATAAAAACGGTATTTTATTTTACTTAATAATTATGTACATTTAAATCACATGTGTTGAATCAAGATAGATTGAAAAGAAATAACATTATTTAGAATTTAAGACAGCCAGAGACAGCTTCATTTTTGTTACCAAGAGGCTATTGTTTTAGGTGTACTGACGCCTTCAGACTTAATTTTCAATTTTATATCGTTTGTTTTAATTTAATTACATTTAGCTTAATTATATCTTTGATTTACAATTTACTGCTCATACTAATGGCATGTAGCTGAAATAATATTCACTTAATAATTTATCTTTTACTTTAATTTAATATCGTGTTACTGTTGTCCATTTCCCGATATTCCATCGTTATAATTATTATATTTAAATGAGAATGAATTATGCTAGAAAAATAGCGCACTGGTTAAATCTGTTATTTAAAACTTCCAAAGAACTTTTTAAGCATTTACTATTATTTCAATTTTGAGACCTTTCTGCTCATGCGATGGTTATTAGCAACAGCCACAGTCTTTTAGAACAATAACCAGTTTGGATGCAAATAAACGAATTATTTTTAAATAAATGTAATATTAGACCTAAAGCCAAAACTCAACGACAAATTAATTTCATTTCATAACCAATGCACAATCGATATTCTAAGTTGTACTGTATATCTGGATTAAAGCAAAACAAGATAGTTTTGTTTAATAAAATCAATAAGTGATATCTGTCTTGTGTTAAAATTGCTCTAAACCTCTTCAGCCTGCCAGAAGAGATTTCATCCAACAATGTTAATGGGCAAAAATTTGTAATTTATGAACAGCCGATAATGTTCCATGTCTGGTATCTGAAAAATCTTTCAACTAAACGGAAAGGAAATACAAGAAATGCCCAAAGAGAGAGTATTTTTCAGTTCAGTTTTACAATCCTCGCACCAGACACGAGGGCTAGCTGGCTATCTGACCTGTAATTTTGAACCTCGGCAGCGACGAGGACGACACCTGAGATAGCAACACCTCTCCCAACTTCCACACCAACAGGAGGGACTTTGGGCCCCATTGTGATTTAACGCATCACCAGCCTCACACATGGTGGGCTCCTAGTGGCCAGATCGAACCTGTCTGAATCGAAAACTGCCGGCCACGAATCCAGCCAGACCACTAGGCTACTAATACGGCCACAATGAGAGTGTAATGCGCTTTAAACTTAAAACTACTAGCTCGCTTTCATATCTATATGAGTGATTCCGTTTGTTTTTAAATCGCGGAACAGAGACGCAACACGAGGGCTATTCACGATTGACCTCGTATTGAACATCGGTCAGAGTGAGGGACGACATGTGCTGGAAATCTCACTCTCCAAATTTCCACGCCTACCCAGCGGAGGATTTAGAAATCGAATGGATTCCCCATCAGTCTCGCTGTATAAGGAAGTGGTGAGTCTTTAGTGATTAAGAGCTCAAACCCATGACTGACGGAATAACACAGGCCGCGAGCAAGCGACCATAACCATACTCCTGACCACTCTCTTTCAATCCTAAATTTACTAAAAACAACATTTAAACAAATTGGTTTCAGCCTCAAGACAAAGATGATAGCCTCCACATTTTAAGCGTGAGTGTAATTTGATTATTTGCCATTAATTGTTTTGTAATTTTAATTAATTAATTAATTTGTTAATTATTTTGCCATTAATTTGCTCTGTCGTACGAAATTTCATCAGCGTGTTCTATGTAAAGGCAACTATAAGGACAGGCTCATGCAAACAAACCCACTCCAAAGAACAGGCTGGAAGTTTAGCTTTGATACTTTCAAACGGCGGAGGGTGTTGCGATATCTTTGACCGCGATCGAAGCACTGAAGAACTGAGCCCTCCTAATCTGAGAAACATGTAAATTTGCCACTGCTCTGCATCATTTTGTACTTTGGGAGTGGAGAGTCTGGCTGCCTCCACTGTTAGCTTTGTCGTTTGTTTTCCGGGTTGAAAGGGATGACATTACATCTGTCACCAGCTACAACCCTTTCCAGGAAATTGACCTCAGCGGTATCTGAGAAAATTTAACAAAGACAATCCCAAAAATTTTGTTATTGTTGATCCTACCGTATATACTGCTCGGCGTTTGATGCTGCTAACTTGGAGGGAGAGTATAAGCACCACCTTTTCACGCCGGCTGCGTTTCGAACTCTGGTCCATTGGGTCCGAAGGAAGGTGGTTGGTCAAACACTTTTGTGGGTACCTTACCAACAAGGCTAAGAGACGTCTCTACTAGTTAATAAGTTTAATTATGAAGTTGCTGGCTGAAGAGAGTCGTCACTGCAGCGTACTTCAAGCATTCACTTTGACCCGAATCTATTCTGCAAGAAGAGTTTCTTCAGCAAATTCTGTACTCAGCACACATGTGTTGTCACACTTATACAAAATAACCAAATAATATCCACAGTTTCCGTCTCCCTACTAATCTGCACTTATACATGTACTACATTTAATAATTAGGCATTTCATTGACTGACTTCTTCAAGAATGAGTTCATTGTTAAACAAATTGCACAGTTACAAATAAGGATTATTATTATTGTTTATATTTCAGGCAGAAGGTGGAAACCAACCAGAGAGCGTGTCACTTTTGAGAGAAGGGATTGAATACAAAGATAGGCTATTGAACTTGATAAAGGATGTAGATAGGAATTTGTAACGTTATCCCAAACCTGATTTCACGGAATGAAGAAGCAACGAAAGACCCCAAGTTTGCTCCAACGAACTGCGTGAAACCCTGGATACATCAGTGCCAGTAATGAGCTACTTGGAGACTGCTAAGTGAGCCGGAATTGGGTTCTGTCACTCTATTATTGGAGGTCTGATGCTTGAGGACTCTGTATGTTGTGATGAACGCTGGCGAATTGATAAACAATTCAGGTATCAAAATATTTCTAACTTATAATAATGAAGACATAACACATGCACATCACATATATATATATATATTTTGTGGTGCCATACATAAATTCATTGCCATAAAATTTGCGCATCACGAAGTAAGAGATAGTTACGAAACTTAGCATGGTAAGTCGGGCAGATATGTAAAATGAATAGAAATGCATGATTTGGTGTAATGCCACCAGAGAGTGTTGAACTCTCGTTTTCCTTGACTAAAAGATAAATATATCTGTCGGTGCATTTAATCTGTTTTAGGGTGCACTTTTAATTGGAGATGAGATTACGCCTTCATCAGAGACACCATGAGCAGTCAGAATTCGAGAGGGGAAGAATCATAGGGACAGAGGAAATTATGGTCATATCAGCAAGTAGCTCTGTCACCAAGGCCGTTCTGATCTTTACTGTGAGAAGGTTGGGACTGTGGACAAGAGAGAGAGGATGTTCGTTTACATGGCGACTTGGCTCAAGACGCCCCAACAGTTTAATAGTCTAGCACGCATAGCTCTTATTCCCACACCCACCATCCTTTAAAGACAGCATTCTTAATATGGCCTCTGTGTCAGTCCGTATCATCGCAAGTGAGCGGTACAAGACAGATGATTGCCACATTTGTACCACATTGACACCCACTCACCATTACATCCATTTGTAATGGCTTCAATCTGAAAGGATTGAATTGCAACTGATTGAATCAGGTCTTTAGCGTCGAATCAAGATTAAACTTGGGCAGTGATGACAATCGGTACGTGATTGGAGATCCTGTAGAAAGGTCTCATCATACCTTCGTTGTACAGCTGTACAAAATCAGTTCAACTGCTGTGATGGTATGGGGTACCATCATACGACAATATTGTATATGTATATATATATGTGTACAAAGTGTCTGTCCAAACGAGAGATGGTGCCAAGAAGCAATTTGTTAATCTTACAGTGCGTAGTGGGAAGCCATTTGGCAACACATATTGTTTCTCAGCTCCAATAAATGTCAACGGCAACAATATGCATGGAGCATAAGATAAAAATATGATTTATTTTTAATTATTAAATTACTTGCTAGATAGCAGTAGAAGTTTTAAAGGAAATGCGTTTGTTGCTCAGCAGGGAAGTCTAAAACAGAATACGTCCCACTCAAATAACAAAATTCTTCAAAATAGTTGTTTTTCATGTTAAAAATGGTACTAAAGAGCAATTATTTTAACATCTCTTGTATTTATTTATTATTTGATTTATATTTATTACACAATGGATAAGCTCATTGTTAGCATTATATTTTTGTCAAAAAGACATAGCAATACATGAAAATTATTTTTAAAATTTTATTAACTAATACTGTTGTAGAAATAAAATATATTTTTCAGATGTTCTATAAGAAATCATGCATTGTAGGGTTAAGATTACATGTTGCCATCACCACGGTGCTAAAATATATGAAACTGATTCATCGTTTGCTTACGAACCATATATCTGCTGCGAAATCTAAAATTTGATTGTTGTTTAAGTCTAATCATGGTCACTTTGTTTCGAGTTCACAGGGTGGAGAAGTTAGGAATGCCCATTATTATCTACCGCGTAGGAGTCTGGGGACCTGTCTACCCTTTCCCATATCATAAAATTTAATTTTCGAAGAGAATTTATCATTCAATAATTATGGTATTTTCGAGCATCACCTTGCTCTACACATTACAAATCATATCTGACAAGTCTCTCATAAATAAATACTGAGTGCTAAGAAGTATTATTTCCTGAGATGGGGGTGTGTATTATTTTGGTGAGCTTGACCTTCTTTGACATTCTGCCAAAATTTTCATGCTGTTTGAGTATGTTAGTAAACAATGATTCTTGCAAAATTGTGGTCACGTCTGATTTTCCTGAGTTATGGTTTTCATTGCTAAGGAGTGCAAAGATTTCAGTTTGATTTTAAATATTGGCTTTTAATTTGATCTGCACCCAGGGGTACGCACTGCCTGATAGATCACTTTCTCAGCGTTCTGTAACGATAAATCATATTCATGCAATGTATTTAACGTTAGAGGCTGCTTTATTTTTCAGTAATTTTTCTTGGGAAATTTTAAATTATGATATTAAGATATGTAGAAATATCTGAACAAAGTGACAACATAACATCTTGTCGATTAGATATTGTTCAACAATGGAAAATGGAGATAACACATTCTAGATGTCATGGAGTCGTTTTCACCTTCAGAGAATTCTACTGCATCTAATATATGATTGCTGCACACAATCTCAATATTGTAATAATTTTTCTTTTCTAGGTAACCTGACAGCCATGTGCGTCTTAGAGCAACCACAATGCAATATTCTCCACAGTACCTTCAACAAGTAGCATCAGTTCTGGAAACAGACAAAGATCTTCCAAAGCCTTCCTGATTGGTTGATATCTTCGAGAAATCTCTTGACTCAACATACAAGAGATTTTCTTTGCTGCAGCCTGTATCTTTGTGTTACAAAATGTCGTCAATACTATTTTCAACGAATTTTGAAAATATACTCACCAAGGCAAACGATAATCTACCTTGATATGCTAATGAGAGGGAGATTCCCGTACATCGGTACCGATGTTCAAACTAGCTACTTGCAGGTTAAGTGGCCACAGAGCTGAGACGAACAAATCCTCTGTCTATCACAGAAATTATGCCCTTGCCTTTAACAATTTTCTGCAATGGACTCAGCATTGTCTGTTGTACAGAGATGGTTCCGAACTATTCATAGATTTAATGGTGCCGTAAATATCTTCTGTCGCTCCAACTCTTCGAGGTGGATTTAACCCTGATATTCCATCACTAGAGCAACTCTTTGCGCCTAGACTATAGATATAGCCAATGTTGTTTTCTTTATCTGCTGTTAGAGTTATCCAGAAAGGTGAATCCAAATATCTGATACCCTGAAAGAGCTGGAAAGTTGTTTCATCTGGAATTGCAGTCCATAGAAAATCTCTGATAAAATCTTGTCGGGAATTTCTAATTTGTGTTTACTTAGATTTCTTTGTACATGATATTTGCAAAAGTTTCAATATGTTATATTTTTCTGATTTCTTTAACGCATTACAATTATCCCATTTTGATAGCAAGACTTAATGTCTCATCCACTAGCCATTGGGGCCAGTGGTAGCCTAGTGGTCAAGGTCGTGGACTAGCAGCCATGGTTTTCGTTCAGTCGCGGGTCTGATCCTGGTCACAAAGACCTGGCTGCATCCGGAACTGATGCACGCAATTGTCTGGGGCCCAAAGTCCTCCCAGATTGGCGTGGTGTGGATGTTAGGTGAGGGGTGCCAGCCCAGGTGTCGTCCCTCGTCACTTGACTGTGGAGTTCAAAATTACGTCAATAGCCCTCGAGTTGTTTCTAGGATGACGTTTAATAAAACCAAACTAAACTAATCCACCAGCCATTTTGATTTCATAATGTATGTCGAGCATGGAACTTCTACTTCCTCCTTAAACCTAGACTATTTTATGTATTTAACTGCAGTAACCTTTGATCATTGGGCTAAATTAGCAGTTTGTTTCCCAGGCGCGCAGAGCTATCCAGCTCAATGCTGAAAAATGCCTCTTCTCCCCAATAAGTTTGAAAATGCCTTTCTGATGGATAGAGAATTGCCTGCTTTGTAGAGAATTTCTAAATTATTTTGCAGGTATTAAGGTAATACTATAACAATGGTATTGTACTTATAAAATAATTCACAAATATAAATATTGGCATAGTACTGTGTTCCAAAACAATAATTTTTAAACAATGTTTATGGGGCACACAGCAAGAAACATCAAAGAGCTAAATTTGTTAAATATTTCAGTAAATGATAAATATTATACCTAGTTTTAAAATGTTGGAGTAAACAATTATTTGCAGTATATTAATGTATTTATTTACACCAGTTGTAACTCAAAATTTCTTTAAACATTCTAGTAAATGTTAAATATTATAGATGTTAGTTTGTGAAATGTTGAATTTTAAGGTATCTGTGATACATTTATATAATATTTACAAAATTGTACACGCACTTTAAGCAATTCAGTAAATGTTAAATGCTATAAATATTATTTGTAAAATATCCAAATAACACACGTAATTTTAATTTATAAAGCTTAAAGAAGAAAAGCTGTTTTATAACTTTAATTGTTATATTATCTAAAATTCTTCGTTAAACACGGAATCTTCAAATTCTTAATGGAGAATATAACTTTGTAATAAATCCAGCCATTTTAGTAACAACCATCACCAAATTATCTAAAAACTAGATTATAAATTGATCAGCAACATTTTTCTTATTATGTAAAAATTTACGGTACCCTCTAATATCGTTGTCAAATTAACTAAATTTTGCCTGCAAATATCGTTTATAAGACGAATAATGGGGAGACATACGCGACGGCTTGAGTTCTGTCCGTCCATTGGGGAAAAATTTCGTTGTCCAAGTTGGGCCTGGCTGTGGTACATCTAATGAAAACTCTGGAATGAGCTGAACTCGTTAGTGTCAATTACACACCCTAATTGGTTGAAGAGCTGTCTGTACATAACAATTGAAGCATTAAATAGATACACACGAAAGAACAAAATAAATAAAGGTTCCATGGCATTATATTTTCCTTCTATTCTTAAAATATTTTCAACTCCATTTTGATGATTGTGGTTTTTCTGTCCTTAAGAAAATATTTCTTATCAAACTCCACAAAAGCCTTCAATTTTTGTTCTTCTATTGTTCTATATTGCATTCAAATAGTTAAAGTAGTTTAGGTTTGAAGAGGAAACGTAGGAATTAACATTCCGTCCAGGAAATCAAAACAACTGTCGACGAACCTCAACATGAAACACGCCTCAATCTAGGAAGATGGAAATGTGTTGTTTCTATTTCCACCTCCCTTTCAATGAGGAGCAATTATTTCTAAAATCCCATTCCAAGGTATTATAAGAGCTGAACTGGCTTGGCCTTCACAATGCCAGGAAGAGAACCTAAAAATCTGATCCACATTTTAGATGTTTTAGTGGAAAACTGCGGCGTCACCCTTCAGTCTGAAAACTGAAAATATATCTTTCCATACCATTAGTGCACGGCTGACAATGGTAATTAGAAAGAGATAATTGATTGTATTGAAATGAGACGCGCAATTTTGGATCAATCAGCAGTAAGTCAGGCACGAACTCAAAGCGATAACTTATCATGACGTATTTAATTTGTAAACATTACAAGCTAAAACTTTTCTACAAACGTTAATTTCAATGCAGTCATTTCTTTTCTGTCTTTTCAAAAATGAATCATTTTTCACTTTGTTAAATTTTATCTTTTCATTTAATATGTTCAATATTCATCACAGTATACATCTTAATATATGTACCAAGCATCTCTAAGTTAATGTATATTGCTACTCTATTTTAGTGAATAATCGTCAAGACTGATGAAAAGCACACTCCAAGTTATTATTTTCCCATTTTACTATCTTTCATAATTTGTTGGTGTACAATTTTAAATTTATTTTCTTAAAATTGCTCATAATAATTGCTGCTAGAATTGTTTAAAAGAAAACTGCTAATATTCTTCAGTTTATACGTGGCGCTATGTTTAAATAATTTGATATACAATCGTGTTTGTATCGTTGTTCTTACTAAAATATTTTATAATTTTAAAAGTAAATTTATGTTGAAAGTAGACAAGAGCATAACGACATAAGCCCCACCACACAGTGAAAACTCTGTTTTAAATTTCTTCTTATGTTAAAAATTAAATTGCTTTAAAGAGATAAGGAATGTACCTTTATTTTTATTTTATCTTCCTCTAGCAGAATTTCATGCAACTGTCTTCCATTCTGTATATCATGAGATTGTTCAAACTGCAAACACATATTCAAATAGCGGGGAAAATAAACTTAAGGACCCCATCTTATGATTTACCCTAATTTTTACTTTTAATGCAAGTGAATTTCATCACCATTTTGCTGAATACTTTTAAAGAATTGCTGAAGTGAATCGGAATTTACCAGGCAGAACATGTTGAAAATTGGGTCCGAACACAACTTAAATCAAGAAGAACTCATTCAAAATCAATCATAAAATTTATACCTAAGGGTTTTTCAAACTTTATAGAACACATACAAAACACATAACAACTTTTACTGAGCGCTGGCAGCAACAAAATTCTGGCAAAGTAGGCACGTCAGGTCAGTGGGGTTTAATGATCAGAACAGCTGAGTTAATGAGTTGAGAAGCTGTTTTGTAGCTTGTTTGAAAAATGAAAACTGAGTTTCAGGTTCGACAAACATTGTTTTAATGGTAAAACACCGTGCAAGCTGAAACAATGATTGAAAATGTTACTCCGACTTGTCCATCAAAAGCAACATTTTAATGGGTAATGGTTGAGTTTAAACTGGTCAAAATTGACACAAATGACGCGGAAATTGGGTAGACCTGTGGTGCTGGCACCGGAAAAGGAGGAAGTGATGCAACAGAAGGAAAGACCAAAGTGAAGTCTATTGTTGAGATGATACAGATATTTCATATGGAAGTGTATTTATCCTTCATAAAAATGAGCAGGAAAAGGTTTTTCCCATGAAGGCATTGCTTTGATGGAACAAAACAGCAACGAGTCGATATCTGCGCTAAGCGACGCTATTTACTGCAACAAAAAGTGACTTTATGAAAAGAAAAATTTTGAGAAAAAGATTTGGAAAAGTTGGAACGACTAGAATACATTCTAAAGGCATTTAAAAGAAAAGCAGGTTGATGAATAAAAATTGCAAAAATGTTGTTTTCAATGTTAGTCCTGGATATTGATTGATATGTTATATATATATATAA
>BMAW01032986.1:111453-257449 GCA_019974015.1 Nephila pilipes
TATAGATAGAGAGAGAGAGAGAGAGAGAACGGGGTGATGAGATTGTACATCCCGAATCTACACTGACTTGTAATTACGCAAAGGGTTGGTTGTCTAAAGGGGTAATTCCTTTACCGGATTCTATGATGATTTCGTATCAATTCAATGACGATGATTGCAGTAGTTTTACTTAAGTTTATTAGGAGAGATGAAGAGTGAAAATATATACATGTTAATCTATATATAGGTAATCTCTATTAGGAGTAAACAGTTCTTCCGAGACGTATAGATGGCGGTCTGATTAATCTTATCCCATATCGGCGATGTACGTTGGAACGCGCTCGGGCGTTCGGAGCATACTTCCGACGCGGGTAATGCAAAGGTGAAGAGAAGTGGAAAGTGGAGGAAAAAGAGCGAGAACGAAAAGTCGCTCACTTTTATTCATGAATGGGTGCGCTGCATGAGCTATCACAGGATGCCATATATCGATTAACTGAGGAATGGGTTTTACAGTACATTGGAAAATACAAATAATTCTTTGATATTTACCTGAAAAATCCTACAGAGTTCGACCCCTCCAAATAGAGCTGGCCTCCAGCTCTACTGGAATTTGCAAAACTTATCTAATTATATTTCATATTTTTCAAAATAACTAATAACACAAAAGTAGTAAAAAATGAATTTCAAAACTTTCCAATATGCTACATGGAGCAAAATATGTAATCAATTTTTTTTAACACTTAAACTTATAATGGTGATAAAAATACTGATATAAAGCAGCATAAAATGTAAATAAGCATATAAAGAAAATGTAAATAAAACAAGACAATATTTAGTGCATAAAAAGAAAATAATATAGCATGACATTAAATCAAACGAGCTTCACCAAATAATATCTATCTACGTTTGATATTTAAATGGCGTTGATAGAAAAATGTTTTATCGTATCTGTTTTTCGTATACTGGAGCTGTATCACATCAGCGGATAATTTTTTTTCCTCTTCTTGTAAATTTTCCAAGTTTCGGATTGTATTTCTTCTTGGCATCTTCTCTTTGTAATTCTGTTTTTCTTCTATATTTGTAAATGTGAAAGTCTGGACTTTCTGACAATACTTTCTTTTAACTTTTTGAATGCTTCTTTCTGTTGTGTTCCAAAAACAAATGTGTTTTCTTTCCTTGTGAGGTCGCTTAACGGTTTCTTAATTTTCGAGTCATCTTTAATGTATTTTCGGAAATATCCTGTTAATCTTAGAGCACTTTGTACTTTCTTTACGGTCATTGGTTCTGGAAACTTTGAAACTGCTAACGTCTTTTCGACTTAGGACTTGATGATTCCATCCTCTACTATGTGACCTAAAATTTCAACTTTTGCATTAGGAACTGACACTTTCTGAATTTTATCTCCAGGCCACATTTCTTTACAACTTCAAACACAATTTTAAGTTTTTGGAGTCCTTCCTTTTCATCTTTTTCTGGAACAACAAGGTCATCCAAATAGCTTACTAAAACTCTTTTGCGTGTAAAGTGTCTAAAAATTCTAGTGACAAATCTCTGAAAAAAACCTGGGCTCGTACTTAACCCAAAAGGAAATTTGTTGAACTAAAACTTTCCATCTAGAACGATAAAAGACGCGATTTTTCTGCAATCCGCATCAAGGCTGACGTGGTAAAAAAAAACGTTTCGTAAATCTAACGTGGAGTAAACTTTTGCTTCTTGTTGCGTATCTAAAACATCTTCGATGAGAGGAAAAGGAAATTTATCTTTCACTAGCTTCTCGTTGAGTTTTTGGTAATCGACGCACATTCTCGAAGTTCCATCTTTCTCTTTGATCATTACGACTGGACTGGCGTATTCTGATGAGCTTGGGCGTATGATGCCTTCTTTGAGCCATTCTTTTATTTGTTTATTTACTTCTTATCTTTTCGTAAATGCTAATCGGTGTGGCGATTGACAAACTGGTTCATCATCTTTTAAAATAATTCGCATGGTAATATCGGTGCTTGCCGTCTTTTCAAGCTTGCAGCTTTCTATCGTTTTCGTAAGTTTTTTTTTCGATCTCAGGATTTCCTATGTGATTCATTTATACTTTTTCAACGTTTCCGCTAGTATCTGCATTAAGAATGCTTGATTTTCGTATTTAACAAATTCTACGCCATTCTTCGTGAAGTCGACTGATGCTCGTTCTAAAATATCTGAACTTATGACTGATTCGAACTTTAGTTTTGTTGTGGGTATCACATGCCGTATTAGTGTATAGCTTTCTTCATCCATCTGAAATTCGTGTTCGAAAGATCCTATGGTAGTGACTTGAGCATCACCTATGCCGGTTAAGAGAATTTTGTTCTTCGCTTACTTCGTTGGATCGCTGATTCTTCTGCTGGTATTTTCTCGCAGTAGACTGACGGACTTCCGGTGTCGATAAGTATAGTAATTTTCTTGTTTCCAAACATTATTTCCTTGGTGCGTAGACTGTCTTGACTGATAGTGGGACATGTTGCGGTAGGCTTGCTTGTTTCTCTGGTGAAAGCGTTGCTCTCTTCGGCTGGCTTAAAATTGGCTTTTTCGCTGAATCGTTGAATCTTCTAAATGCTCAGTAGACGAAAGAAACAAGGGACGAGGATCACTGGTTACCGTGTTGGGAGTCAACCAACAAAATATTTTCTAAGAGTGTGGAATGAACGTGGTGAGATTCATATTGTAAACCACGCAACGGATTACCCATGCAACGGTTGCAACGGAGCGAACCTTTTCTAAACAACAGGTTCGCTCGTATATCAACGAGTGTGTGTGTGGCAATGTTCCTAAAAGAAAACATTTTTCATCATGAGATTTTTTGAAAAAAATAAAAGAGCAGAAGATTTTGAAGGAAAATCATGAATATGGTGGTGGAACACGCAACAAGGTAATCATTGTAATGTCTTACGCTATATTTTTTTTTAAAAAAAAAAAATTTCTTCGCTTCTCTTTTCTGTTTCTCCATAAAAGGCGTCAATTTTTTTTTTTAAAGATTTAACTTAAAGACACTTTTTCTTTTCCACACTAAGCAATATACTAACATTTGAATGTACAGTAAGAAACAGTTCAATAATGCGTTAGTATACTTTAAAGTTAAAGATGATGGAATTGTAGCAATATTGCTTATTCTATTCGAATATTGGTTTGAAAATTTTAAACTGAAAAGAAATGAATCAGTTTTAGCTTAAAGAAAACTTTTTTTTCTTCCCCAGAACGATATATCCATCCACGTCCCCACAGAGAATAATATATCCATCACTTCTAGTTACCCAATAACCTCACCCACTGCAATCATTCAACTAAACAACTGGCATTTCTAATGCCTAATTCAATATATCCCATTCAAATGATTTAAGCTGCTTCGCAGGGAGGAACTCCAAAACAAACTCAGAGGAGTCCGAGTCGGGAAAAGTTGAGTTACGATATTACTACAATGCATTTAATGAAATGGGGAAATTTTTTAATTAATTTAATAATGATTACACGAGAGGGAGGCAGATACATCGGGAATAGCGACGGACGCAACACACGTCCATTCCCTCCGATAATTAGGTAAAAAAATTATAGTGTTTTTCTTCTTGTTTGTTGTTCCAGGGAAGTCAAATTACTAGATTACCATTGCCAACAATTGTCAACAGCCCTCACGTTGCTGCAAAGCACAAAACAACAATCAATGAAAGTGAAGTGGAAGCCAGGAGAATGATGCGCCGACTCAAGTACCATATTCGTCACTTGACTGTGGTTCAATATTACGACAACCGTCTCTAATGGTTCTTAAAATCACAAATTATGTTATTCTTCTGCTATTGAACCATACTTATCTATGGCTCTCTCCTCTTTTCAAATCACTAAGCTAAGCTCCATTAGGAGTATTTAAATTTTAAAAATCACAAAAACTTACAGGGCATCTCCCTCCACTGCTTTTCTAGAAATTGTCGGGTTTCCCCCAATTCACTTTACCCTACAATTTCTTCTCCTTAAGAATCATATTTGGAAGCAGCATGATTTAGACTTTTATCACTTCGTTAATTATATTCCCTTCGAAGCAAATATTTCATTGAGAGCTGCTTGTTCTAGCCGGCGGTTTTCATTCAGTCGTGGTTTCGAGCCTTGTGCCGCAAAAGACCCACCGTGTAGCCAGGATTGATACACGTTAAATCGATCGAGGCCCAAAGTCCTCCCATTGGTGTGGGGTGGAAATTAGGATAGGGGATGCCAACTCAGTCACTTGACCAAGGTTCAAATTTAAGAGATCCGTCACCAATAGCCCTCATGTTGCTTCAGGTGGAACGTTAATAAAACCAAACCAAACCTTTACAAAGCTCATAATCACTAATGATGAGGCGATGGGTGTCTACGCCATTTGATCTCACATAGCAAAGGATTAAGATAAATAAACTTCTTTCTGACCAGGATTGCTGGAGATCAAGTAGTAACACAGGTATTTGAATCAAATCCTATATTCAAAAACCCAAATTAAATTTTTGTTCCAATTCGGGTTTTATTTTACACTTCTTAATCGGTACTGCTTCATCAGTATTGCTTAATCGGTACTGTATTCTTTTGTTATTTAAATCTTTTAAATTTGAAAAAAAAAAAAACTTGTGTTCTTGTGACTCTGTTGGGGATTTTGATTTGTACATTTGTTGGGGATTTGGTCACGATAGCCAAGTGGTCAAGGTCGCGAGTCCATAACCGGCGCCGATTTATTTTTGTGAGCATCTTTATGAGTTATGCAAGTTAATACAAAAATGACTTAATATTTATATAAAAATTAAATCGATTTGTCGCATGTTCTCCTTTCCCTGTATAATATGTGTTAAAAAACCTACCTAATACTTGTTTCTTGTAGGAGTGAGCGCTATTTCACGTAATAGGATAAGTAATAGTATTACCTGTTTGGAACCAATTCTATCAGTAATACATTACAAATAAAACCCTATTAATTTTGCCACTTCTTATGTTTATCTTACAACTTTTTTGACGCAATTTGTGTGATTGTTTTGATATTATAAAATATATTGTGTTAGGTTCATCTAGAACTAATGTGAAATATTGGAATATAAGCCGCAAAATTGATTTAGTAGAATATGTTTCCCAAACAATATGATAATGTAGTTTATTGAAAAGTAACAGGATATATGAGCGTATGTTTTGAAAGTAATAAAATATAGGAGCATATATTCCGAAAATTATAAGATTTTGGAGCCCATATGTAACCTGAAAGCAATCGAATATTGGAACCTATTACAAGATAGGTACTAATACGCTGGAACCTATTACTTACCGTTTGGCCCACCTCTGGTTTCTTGCAGTCGTTTATCATCTAAAAATCTATCTAACAGCTAAACGAGGTCTTGAAAAAGGTATTCCATTAGAACCTTATAATATTGTATTGTGAACAAAAGTCAAACCTGTTTTTGTTGCTACTGCAGCAACAGTCGAATTGCTGCATAAATATATTCGAGTTAGTTACTTGACCCACAGACCCAAAGTATTTCATGATCTCGCCTTTTCAAAAAAACGTTTGTCGATTCCTTGTATAGACAAAGAAGCACTTTTTAATACACTATTTCTATCTATTTGAGTCAAGGTAAATCCTCCTATACACAATATTTTATCTCTTACACTTCGAATGTTCATGCATGTTGAATTTCAATTAATTTAAGAGATAAAAACTGCTTAGTTACAGGATGTTTTTTTTTTATTTTAATGTTTGATAGACGAGTGTGTGTATCAAAACTATTAAAATATAACCGACATTTTTTTCCAATCTGGAAAATGATCCGATTGTTATTCATTGTATTTGTTCAAGCAACATTTGCATGAACGCAGTAGTCGAGTAGTTAATGCCGTGGGCTTATTCAGGGCTTTGTTTGATCGAGTCTTAGGTTCGAGTCCCAGATGTCGCCAAAGACTAATCGAGTAGAATTACTATTGAACATGAAATATGTCGAGCATCGAAATCCTCAAGGTAACTTTGTATGGAAACTTAGAAGAGTGGGGCGCTAATTTCGAAGTCCTTTTTGTTACTCGACGGAAATTCAAATTTACGAGGTCCATCACCAATAGTCCATGTGTTGTTTAAGATATCTTTATAAGAAAACATTTAACCGACAGCTTCTCCAACGCCTTGCAATGAGAATAGTGAAAAAGATGGGTTATAATATACTCCCATTTACAATATTTCATCTTTTGCCCGTGCGTGATTAATAAATTTTAATATCATACATTTAAAGTGAAAAATTGCGTATTTGTGGTTATTTTTTTGAAATTTTAAAGTTTAATAAACGGGATATAATATTGGTTTTAAGACATATTTTTCTACCTGAAAAAGTACTGTGCCTGTGGTTTCTATTATTTAACTTGGCAGGAAGGAAGAAAAACCTATTAATATGTGTACTTAAGAGCTGTTACGAACATAAGTTGATGCTTCCCTGCAACACTTCTCTTATACAGAAAAAGAGGGATTTAAAGAGATGTCACCAGTTAACAAAAGAATTTTAAGCAATGAAACCTTCACCTTGGCTGCGGATTTGGTGACCATTTGGGAACATGGTTAAAAACTTGGCGACAAATGAAAAGTGCTCGAAGGCGATGGAACATAAGTGAAAAAACGAATGGGAAGAAAGTTGCGGACTTTTCGTGAATTATCCTATGTGGCGTCAAGCTGGCCGGAAAGGGAAAAATACTCCAAGAGCTACAATCAATGGAGTCAATCTGTTGGAGGAATTGGTTTGTGTACGGAACCAGTTTGTGGAGTCTGCTTTGTAGACCGATCGGGGAATCATGGCCGAGTGAATCTACTGGAAGTTCGGCCTGAATCTAGCGGAACCGAGTGAGTCTGTCTTTAGAAACTCTGTTGCGGAAGTCGATCAGAAAATCGACTGAAGCTGTCGGTACTTGAAGTGGAGCATGCCGGGTGAATTTGCGAAGGAACAGCGTGTATCTTCTGGGAATTGTTGAATCCTGTCCTGAAGTGCAGAATATTACTACGGTGGCTGTCCGCAGAAAGGAATGATAAGCGAGTAAGCTGACTGTTGCTGAAATAATTATGGTTGCCAGTAAAAGTGTCCCTTGTTTCTGTTTCTGCGTCAATATACTGTGCAAGGGCTGTGTATTAATATGTATCTGTTACTTGTCCAAGCTGTGCTACCTGTGTGTAGTCCTGAAAATTCAGGAATAAATTGTCATCTGTCATTATCCTTCGAGTTCGGATTTGATTTTCCCTCCCCGCACACACGACCAGAGAGGAAAAAAAATTTCGTAACTGAACATATACTCAAAAATGATGAATCTTAAGATACATGTATGTGAGGAAGAGAGACCGATATTATAACAGTTTCTGCAATTCGTGTACTTACACCCACACTCATATATATATATATATATATATATATATATATATATATATATATATATAGAATAAATGTGTGTGTGTGTGTGTGTGTGTGTGTGTGTGTAATGATTTAACTTTTAATTCAATAATTACCCTAAATAATAACTTAACTTTCTATTCTATCTCATTCCCTAATACAAAAGTAAAGAGTTCATTCTTATTTCCTGATCCCCTTCCAAAGTATCCTATAATTTATTACATCACGCGCTCTTGAAAAGGATTAATTCTGCTTAAACTAATTATAAATCTGTCAATAACAATCCCTTTTTAATTCCCTATCTATTATATTTCCCTGGAATCCCCTTATTCATACCACGTGCTTCTGACGTTTGATGGGAATTTTCCCTAGTATATAAGCAAAAACGCAACGAAAAACGTACTCTCTTTCATACTGCAATTGTTCTGTTCTTACCAAAATGATGTAACCAACTACCTAATGAAAATGGTCTCTCTCTCACAGCTTTAAATAAAAGTGAAAATTCAATACGCTTCGACTGTTATTTGATATTATGTTACATTTAGCCGGTAGGATTTTGTTACATATATATATATATATATATATATAACAAAAAGTCTCATGTGGATGTATCGAGAGAAATCAGTCAAACAAGGAAGATAATGGGTTTGGATTGGATTGTAAATGACCTTTCATTCATAAATATTCAGGACAACACGACGCACAGGTAGCAAAACATAGACATATTAACCGCACAAACTGGAAACACCGCACAGGTTAGTGACACAGAGATAAAGCAAAACATTACTTTTAATAACAGTCATACAGCACTTAATAACGTTTAGCTCTCCAGCTTACTATTTCGCAATACAGACAAATCTCCATAATAGTGTTTTGTACAGAACTCCACTGGTTCCGACACATACAGACTGCTTCTCCGCAAATTCACTCAGCTATGCTACAGACAGTTCCATCGCAGATCCACTCAACCAATGCCGACCGTTTTCAATCGATTTCCCCTGGCTTCACATCTTTCAGTATATATAGCCGCTCCGGTCAGGTATGACATCAATAGGGGAATTTCAGGAAAAGTCCATTACTTTTCTCCTAGTTCAGATATCACCAAGATTCCAGCATTTTCTTGAACCACCGATTTATTACCTAAATTCCCAAGTTTCTCAACAAGACGCCAAAATGGTCACAGTATATTCCTCGTTAAGGTTAAAGGGTTATTGCTTATGCTTTCCGTTACTGGCCGATGAAATCTCTGCAAATGGTTCTGTACCCTTGTATGAGAAACATTGCAGGGAAGCGTCATCTTGGAACGTAACTATATATATATATATATATATATATATATATACGAGGTTGACAATTAAATAACTGGACTAGTCTTAAAAATAAGTTTTACTGATATCATTATACAAAAACTTTTTAATCCTCTTCCTTGTCAATAAATCGCTGCATGTGAGTTTTCCACTGTTCAGAGCCATACTGCAGTTCATTAGGTGTCACCTTCTTCAGTAAGTCTTCCGTTTTTGCCTTCCCCTCTTCCACAGAGTGAAAACGTGTTCCCTTCAATACACTTTTCACTTTTGGAAACAGGTAAAAGTGTGAGATTTGGTGAGTACAGTGGATGCTCGAGCACATTAATGCATTTGTCCACCAAGAACTGTTTTACAGAGAGCGATCGCGCGCCGGAGCGTTGTCTTAGTGCTTGATTTTTTAGTACCAGTTTTGTGCAAACTTTCATCATATGTAAATCCTCGGCCAAAATTTTTCTTATTGTCTTTTGTCAATGTTCGTAATATCTGACATCATCCGAATACTCAAACGTCAGTCTTTATGCACGATTTCATTAATTTTATTAATGTTTTCATTTCTTGATGTCACAGGTTGACCAGAACGTTTATCACCATCCCGACCATCTGAAAATTATTTGTGCGGTTCAAAAATTTGACTACGTGACATGCAATTAACTCCAAACACCACCTTTAACAATTTAAAACATTCAGTTGGATTTTTTTTTTTTAATTTCACGAAGAATTTCAAATTTAGGCTCTTCTCTATTTTTAATCTTATCATGAGTGCGGCAATACGACACAACAACGTCTTACTCAAACAAGGATGAAAAATAAACTGAACTAGATAGAGGAACAGAATAATGTGCCACCTGCACCAGAAGCATCAAGGTCAACTACATTCCATTCTCAATCCACCACACCAAGCCTAACGGCTAAAGCATGAGCAATCCGGTTATTTATTTGTCACACCTTGTATATAAATGTTTTTGTATATATATATTAAGAAATATTTCCTGGAAAATCAAGATGGAAAGAGCCTATATTTGTGAAATGGACAAACTGAACTATTTTAGCGATTTGCCTGATGCAAATGGCACCAAACGAGCTAATTTTAAAACCGTTGCAACGCGAAACAATATAGCGTTTTGTCCTTAAGATAAAAAACGTGGAAAGTTGCGTTTTAAAATGCGGACAATTCATTGTCCAACAATGATACTGGTTTAAGATAACAGTACATCTTCAAAAAATTGTTTTTGAATTAACCTAAATTTTGCCCTACATATGCATATTTTATGACCTTATGAAGTTTAAAAATTGGAAAAACATCCAAGAAATGCTTTATTAGGAAATATTTTTACAGTCAAAAGGGCATTTTATTCAAATATAAGCAAAAATTAAGACTTTCCGCAAAACATGGCAACTCAAAAGAAAATAAATATACTGATATTTTGTCAGTTGAATAATACATAATATATAACCTTACCTAGAGATTGAACTATGATTTTGATAAAATAGCCGTTACTTAGGAAGTTATAGTAGTTCGAGTTCTGAACACCGACATTTTCTTTAAAAGTCATTTGTAATTTTCTTTTTATTGCAACATTTAAAATTTTCTACCCATTTTAAAATCTTAAAAATACTCTATTCTATGTACACTGGTGAAATAAATTAAAAGAATTTGCATATTTTATCTAATTGCATGAGAAGAACTGAAGAAAAAACCACTGCTTCTAGATAAAAATGCAAATCTTGTACGACAAATACGTAAGCGTACACTTGTGTGTAGATGGAGCCAGCAGAAAAGCAGGTTTTATAATTGAGTGGAGGGTAAGACGAATTTCGTTCGCTAGCAAACATTGGCGAATATCTTGGTGTTATCTTGCAGCAATCGGTTTAATTCACATCGGAACAGTGAAAAAGAGTAACCACCAACGTTTAGATGATGGAATCAGGTGGCGAATTGTGGGGAGGCTAGAGGCAGGCCAATCGCAAGTCCAGATATGCAAAGAGTTTAATTTAACGCTCAGCGTCATGTGTAAACTATGGAAACAGTTCCAGGATACTGGATCCATAGAGAGAAAGCCTGGGCAAGGTCGCCCAAGAGCCACAACGGCTGGAGAAGATCACCATTTATCCATTTTAGCGAGGCGTAACAGAGGGGCTACAGCTTCTCAGCTCTCTCGGGACTTGTATGCATCCACAGGAACCCATGTAACAAGGGTGACTGTTTCCAAAAGACTGAATGAGAGAGGGTTGTTTGCCAGAAGATCGGCTGTTCGCCTCCCGCTGACGTTTACGAACAGGAGAGTCCGATTAACATGATGCAGGTAGCATAGTGATTGGAGTATAGAGCAATGGGCGACCGTTCTGTTCACCGACGAGTCCCGTTTTAGCCTAAACACCGATTCTCGCCGATTTTAATGGAGAGAGCCAGGGATCCCTACCTACCCTCCAATGTCCACGAAATCGACAATTATGGTGGTGTAATGGTCTGGGCAGGCATCATGTTGGATGGCTGCACACCTCTCCACGTTTTTGATAGAGGCTCTTTGACTGATGTGAGGTATAGGGGTGAGGTCTTGGAGCCCTATGTTCGCCTTTTCCGGGGTGCAGTGGGCCCCGAGTTCATCTTAATGGCGAGGCCCCACATAGCTCTTCTGGTCGACGAATTTCTCGAGAGTGGGGATATTCGCCGGATGGATTGGCCAGCCAGGTTTCCAGACCTTAGTCTTATAGAGCATGTCTGGGACGCTCTGGGGAGAGCAATTGCATCTCGCAGCCCCCCTCCAAGAACCATCCTGGAACCGAAAACAGCGTTGGTGAATGAGTGGGACCAATTGCCACAGACACTAATAAACTGCCTTATTTCCAGTATGACATCACGCTGCAAGGCGTGTATAGCTGTAAGAGGAGACCATACCCCTATTAACCCATTTCTTTTATGTATTCTGCAACCGCTGTTTCAGACCTTCAGACTCCCATGAGTATTACGCACAAACATGTGTGTCTATTTTAACTGTTGAATATTTATTTTGTTTGTATTATAACAACCTATGTTCACACCAAATTTTATTAAAATCTGTCCGGTAGTTCTGGAGATCTTAGATAAAATATTGAAAATTCTCTTAATTTCTTACACCAGTGTATTTTAAAAACATGCAAGTATATCCCCCTGAGACCCTGCGTCCATTCTAATGAACATTTGTATTTTGCATGTAAAATAAATCATTACAGTTTTAAGTCTTAAAATCCTACAGTCCATTATACTGGACCATCTGGTGCTGCTGTCTATGCAACCAAACTTTAAAAATTAGAGGTAGGATATTTGTTGAATTATTATTTGAAAACGGCTACCAACAGAAGGAATACGATTGAAGGTAAGTACACTGGTTCAGTGCATTTTTTACGTATTTTACAAGAGTATTTTTATACTAAAGCCACTGATATTTAATTTTAAATATTGAAATAATAAAAGTAAGTCACTTTTTCAGTATTAGCGTGAAATATTTTGACACAATAGGTACGTTTTCATCCATATCAATTCTATTGGACAGTGGGTCTTGTTCAGTTGAATATATTTCTACTCCCAAAATTTTGCCATGCACAAGTAATATATTTTTGTTTTGCTTAAAATCATGGAATGCTCAAAATTTAATATTTGATGGTTAAATAGGTTAATAAACCTTCCTATGCTAACTAAAAACTTATACACTTACTTTTAGAAGGGTATGCTTTTATAAAATGTATTGAGATTGATACCAAATTGTCCAAATTAAATACAGAACTTACACTTACGGTTTCAGTAATTGAAGTACATTCTGTACTAAGTCTGCTGATATACTATGTTATTTTCTTAAAATAAAAATTTCCGAATTGTACGCTTTCAGAAATAAAATTTTCACTAGTAATTAATTATAAGAATTTCTATAAGTGGATGGAAACAAAACCTATATATTTACTTCTGTTTTAATTTTTAAAAGTCAATAAGAAATAAAGATTTAAATTTTAAATGCAAAATGCTATACTAATAATTTAAAAATAATTTGTGGTTTTCAACACAGTCGTATAATTTTTCGTCTTATTTCTATTAGAGTTATTTCAAAAGGGATATTATTTAGAAGGCCGAAAAAGTTGCAAAAAAATTTTTGGAAGTACTAATGAATGGTGATGTGTCAGACTTTGATATTAGTGATGAAGATGAAGAAACATATAACGGTAAAAAGCTTAAAAATTTCAATACCTAATGAAATATTAGATAAACATAGTTCTGGTGAGAATGATGAGCCTTCTAATATTAACACAAAAGCAAAAATGTCAAAAATGGAAAGGGGTTCGTCTGATATATCAGTGCGTCAGTCTGATGAAATATGCATTGTAAAATGGTATGATAAAAAAGCTGTATTGCTATGTTCATCCAAACTTGGAGTAAAGCTGTAAACGTTGGTCAAAGAAAGGAGAAAAAATACATTGAAGTGTCAAGACAAACAGTAGAAAAAGAATATATGTATAATATCAACATGGGTAGAATTTATCTGATTGATAGGATGATCAGTTATTATAGAATTAAGATACGCACAAAGAAATGGACGGACAAAACAATTCTTCATTTCTCTGACCTCAATATTGTGAATGCTTGGGTTTTAATGAGAGAAGATCAAAAATCAAATGTGGGTGGTAAGAGCATGCAATTCTTAGATTTTAAAACTATAATTGCAGAACAACTTCTGAGGCCCTCTGATTTGACTGATTCTAGTGATGAAAAAACAGATAAAAGTAAGCACAAGACTTGACTTGAGTATGGAGTCCACTTAACACAGTAACAAATAAATCAAACATCTTCCAAAAATGATGGACATTAAGAATTCTGGAAGGTACAAGAATGAAGGTTGTACAATCAAAAAAAAAATAATAAATAAATAAATAATAATAAGTATGAAATCCACCATTTTTGTTTAACAGTGCAAAATAATTGTTTTGTATAAATATCCAAGATCATGTATGTGAAACAAAATTTCCAAAAATTCATAAATTATAAAATATTTTTCATTTTTAAGCTCTTAAATACATTTGGTTTTAGTGTTAATTAAAATAAGTATTTATGTCATGTTTTTTATTAGTAAAATGTGTTTTTACAAGAAAAAGACTCAACGTCCATTACAATGAATACATAAGAAAATGTAGATATTTTATTATTTTCTTGAAAAATGACTATATGCGGTGTTTTGTAGTCCTATGAAGAAGATTAATCCTAAATTTAATAAAAATCGGTTGAAAAATATGTGCTTGGGTCTCAAGGGGATTTATAAAATTTCAGGTTCATTGATGCATAGAATTTTGAGATATTTTGTTTATAAGTAATGTAAAATGTTTTTTAAAAAAACTCGTTTTTAGAGACTTTCCGGTCAGAGAAATTCGTGATCAAGTAATATATTAAAACAGTGGTAATTTAATTTCTAAATAATATAGAAACAAAATTCAAACGTATATTTTTAAAGATTAAATCTTAATTTTTGACCAAAAATAAAAAATCGATATTTTTACTAAAAATTCTATTTTGAAGATGTACTGTAACCTTAAGATTTTTTTATTTTTCATACCTAAATTAAAAGTTATGAGAAATTAACAATTCAATGCTTTCTAAACTATCCCATTTTGTAAAAACGCTGTTGTCGATTAACTCAGAATGGTTAGTATTGTTATTATAATTATACAAGATATTGATCAAGAGACATTTTTTTTATTTTCATAAAAATTTAATAATTTATCGTTCCCTTTGATTTTAATATCGGAAAAGTTTACTACTGTCAATTTCTCAATATTTTACCGTTTATTTTAATTCTTATATTTAATTGAGTAATTTAATAATAACTATAAAAATGCGCACCTTGGATGGCTAAATCTGTTTTTAGCAAAACTTAGCATAGAACTTTTTAATTTTGGTTTCAAATAGCTACACCCTCTGGATAGCTTATATCCTTTAGGTAAGTATGACAGGAGGAACTCTAATGATCTATTTCTTTTCCACGGGTTTTGCAGTCTTTAGTAAACGCGGGTGATATGTCATGAGGATACCCTCGCAAACTTTTTCTTTTTTCGATATTTCATCTTATCTACAATTTTTTCTTTTTTCCATTGTTCGAAACGCCTAGACCAGAGAGGGCGAACCAATGGTACGCGTGGCATTGATGGCACGCAACATAATATTTTGGGCACGCCACCAATCACAAAGTTCACTATGAAGCATATTACGAAAGAACGCGAATGATCCAACGCTATGCAGTGTTCGGGTATGGGGATTTTAACTGTTAACTGTTACGATTTTCAACTGTTTTTCAATATGGCTAGTTCAGCAAAAAAAACAAAAAGTGCAAGATAGTAAATGTGCCAGAGAATTTCAAACTTGGTGGACTGAAAAATATGGCATGATTAGTAAAAGTGACAAAGTTGTGTATGTTTGACGTTCTTGAACAGTGGTTCTTAGAACATCGTCTGTAAAACGGCATTTTGAAACAAATCACAAATTCGTTAGTCAAAAAAGCAAACCAGAGCAAAAGGAATTAACTGCAAATGCAATGAAAGATAGAAATAAGGAATCGACGTCAATGATTAAATATACTGGCAAAATTGTCACATGAGCACGGCAAGTTACTCGGCAGCAAATGTCATTGCTCGGCATAGTAAACCTTTTCAAGAGGGAGAGGTTTTGAAGAAATCCTGGTTTGCATGCGTGCCCTCACTTTTTGATGATTTCGATAATAAAGATAATTCAGCGCATCAAAGATACTCATCTATCTAGAAACGCAATAAAAGAAAGAATCTTACAACTGGTTGGAAATTTTGCAGATCAACTAAAAATCGACATTAACTCTGCTCCTTCTTATATCGCTATGTCTTGACGAAAGCACTGGCGTCACTAAATCGGTAAGTTTAGCTGTTTTTGCTCGATATTGCGTAGGAAACATCACTAAGGAAGAATTAATTGCGATAACTTCGTTGCTAACAAATACATATAACACAGATATTTGTTTGGCTGTTAAACATTCGCTTGCTGAGAAAGAAATTAATTTGAAAAAAATTGTGTCAACAACAACTGATGGTGCTTGCTCCAAGCATGGTGGGCAAAAAAAATGGTTTCATAAGTTTATTTCAAACAGACGTAAAACATTCGATTCTTGAATTCCCCTGCTTCATTCACCAACAAGCCTTCTGTGCTAAGAGTGGTTTAACACCTTTTGATAATGTAATGGCGGTAGTCACAAAAATAGTCAATCTCATTTCGTCGCAGGCTTTAAATAAGTGAAAGTGAGATGCTTTGTTAAATGAAGTCACCTAGATGTATAATGTAATGTTCGCTGGTGGTACCGCGGGAACGTACTTCAAAGATTTGTTGATTGCTTGGAAAAAATCAGACTGTTTCAGCAAAATGAGGGGGGAATGAACAATACCCACAGTTATTGGATGTTAACTATGTGGCTTTCAAAGTTGATGCTTGTTACAGATTAATGCCAACGTTTCAACGAAATGAACATGAAGCCTCAAGGCACTAATAAAGCAATTATCGTCATGATAGATCACATTCGCGCTTTTGACGCTAAACTGTATGTTTTCACGCCCACACACAGGAATGATATTATTATAAGAAACTACATTATTTTCCATACTTGAAAAAAAAAATACCCATGATTTAGGTGTACATGAGAAACCAGACTCTGAAGGATTTATTTCTGTAATTGATTCTTCGATCAATGAAATTTCAGCGAAATTTTCTCAGTTCCAAGTATTATTGGAAACTCTCAAGTTTATATGACTTCATTTGATAAACTAATCTTGTCCCAATTCAATTGGTTGGAAATTGAAGAATTTGAAATGCAGCTGATTGATTTCGAGTTTTGTTCAATATGGATTCAAAAATTTATTGAAACAAGGAAAGAGTTGGAATTAATTGAAACAGAAAGATTGACAAGCAATATAAATAAAAAGGCGAATAACAAAATTTTAAAAACATAGAATTCGTTGCCAGACACATTTAACTGTTTGAGGAAGCTGACTCTTGTTATTTTAACCATATTTTCATCTAGTTTTTCCTGCGAGTATTATTTTCAGAGATGAATAACATTAGACTTGCTTAGAAACCGTTTTCACAGGTGATTCCAGTTAAGCATGCATTTTGATAAAAGTAACATCTTACAACCCAAATATAAATTATTTGTCATCTAATCTGCAACAACAGAAGTCACACTAATGTTGCTCTCATTTGAATTGCACGCATAACTGAGAAATTGCAAAATGTACTTTTTTGTAGTAAATAAAGAGTTTTGAGTTGATAGTATTACGTATTATTACTTTCCCAATAATAACGAAATTATTTCAGGCACGTCTATGACCTTATTAAACATATTTTTTTTGAAAAAATGGCACGTTGATACATAAAGGTTCGCCATTCCTGACCTAGACCATAATTACATCGAGTTTGTTGCAGTATGTCCACATCTGGCTTTGGGCGCTATTAAACTACACCAACACTCTCTCACACTCAGGAAACCGCAAATTGAAGTAACCAGCTGTGTGTAGAAGATAAAGAGTTCAATCTTCTAAGTTCTGCAATGACGGCCTTTTTGAAAGTTAAGGAAACGCTAAAATCAATGTATAACTCTAGATAATGGCTATGTAGAAAAGACTTCAGAATAATAAACAGAAATTAAGTTTCTCTCTTGATTATTTTAGTAATAATTCGTGCTATGCTATAACCAGGGACAGAAATTAAAATTTTACATTGCGGGTTATTTTAATCTACGTCTTCTAAGCAATTAACATTAATAGCTGCAGTTTATATCATGTACACAAGAATCAGTTAATATGGAGAATAATTTTTATTCAGATATCTCTTTTGTTTCTTAGTAACAATTTAAAACTTCATGAAACATTTTCTCATACACACACACAAATAAAACACTTGATTTTAAATAATGGCGATATTCTGTCAATAACAGGGAAATTCAGTCTTTCTTAAAGGAAATAAGCTATTAATAACTTTTTTTTAAAGTAAAGCCAAAGAATATACTTTTGAAAAAAAAAACTTATTATTTCCCGCACTTCTTTTTTAAGAAACTATCTTATCTAAGAAAATTACAATAAAATAGCAATATGTACGATAAGTGTATTACTGCGATAAGCACAAAGGTGTATTATCGCTAAAAATTGCCATTAGATTGTCAGAATACGCCCATTTTCTACAATTGGGAAAAATCTCAAATATAAGATGAAGGTTATGCAGTTTAAAGCAAATATTTTCATTCGAATCTTCACTCTAAAGGAAATATTAGTACAAAAATGAACTTGTTCATGAAGTTCAATAGACTTTAGTAGAGATATATCTAAGAATTACAAGGAAAAGTATTAGATCACATGATGATAAATTAAAATACAAACAAAACAAAAGATGTAGTAGTATTTTCAGATATTAATTAGAAATCCAAATTATAACTGGAAAACAGAAGGGTATTTTTGCTCGAAAGGGGGGGGATGTTATGGAACAACAGATTATAAACTCTTAAACATAACACCGCACGAAGGAAAAGTTATTTGAATGAGACGAAATCAGTAGATGTGATTTTGATGTGTAGAAAGAAAAAGAATAAAAAATCAAGATAATTTTAGTTAGAGCAAATATTTTACTGCTAAACATTGTTAAATTTAAGGTAAAATGGTTTATTATTGTTACATCAAAGAATTAAGATGTAAAATTAAGAATTCTATCGCATGATATTGACTAAATGTTGTTCATTCTTGACATAAAAATTCATTCAAGTTTTGACTAATTTAGTTTTGTCGCTTTAATATACTTAAGATATATAGGAGAAAATGTCACTTAACATGAAGTAAAAAAATAATACCTCCATGAAAAAGTGTAGTTTAATTGCTGTATCTTCTTAATAATTTCAAAATAAATCTTCATAAATAATTTGATGGTAAATTTAAATTTTATATAATGTTCTAATATATGTAAAGTATAATGTTTCTATAAATATTTTAAATATTAATCAAGTTTGAATATGCTAATGGTAGAATAAATAGCTAAAAATTCACAATATTAAAATATCAAAATAATCTAGTGCAAAAATTTTAAAGACAAAGCTTTTAAATTACAATGAAATAAAAAACAGCATTTTTTTTCTTGATATAGTAGCTTTTCATCTAATAACATAGGTTAAAAATTATAAACTTCAGAAAAGAACAAATTAATTCTGATTAAATTTAATAAAGTATCACTTCAAATGGTTTATCTCAAAGATTTGTACATTTGTTCTTAATCTAAGGTGACCAGATTTTAACATTCGAAAAGCGGGGCACCATTGACGGAGTGGGGGGAAGGCTCTTGATTAAAAGTTTGGTACCTCAAAAATACCTATCATTGGTACCAAAATAAAATACTTACCTAAATCATCTGAATAGTTGATTCGTTGACATCACTTGTTTAACTGATCGTATGAACTAGCACGCAGTACGATGTGCATCGTATGAACTAGCACGCAGTACGATGTGCATCGTATGAGAGACGGTTACAAAACTCAATATGCGAAGGCGTTACTTCGTGGACGACCTACGAACACCTTATACCTTGACCCCTCTCCTTTCTAAAATCCCCCCCTTTTCCAATTTTTGTACAAGGTGTAATTCCTTTACAACAATGATCCAAATGATGCTATATCGCTAGCAGAACATGTCGCCATAAGAATAAAATCTGTGGAAGTGTACAAAGTGTTCTCTATTCATTTTACAGCTACAAAATGTTTTCGTTGCTACTAATGCCGAAAAATGCAACTGTTCATTAAGTTCAAACAATGGTGGTCGTATTGTAGCACCTGATCAGGGCGAACTTTGATAAGCAGTTCCTGATAATCAGTTCTCAACAATTATTTTTAATACTAAAGTTCGATACATTATAAAATTTACAAAAATAATATAAAACTCATATCCTGGTGAAACAGCTACATGGAAGCCGAAAACCGTGTATTCTCTTCCCATTCTCTCGCCGCTCCCGAGTTTGTCGTGCATTCTTTCTAAAAATCGGGACTGCCCCGCTAAAAGCGGGACGTCTGGTCACCTTATATTAACCCTTTACTGAGCACTAGGTAGAAAATTAATTTTCTTAGGAAAATTTAGTTAAATGCGATTTCTCATCCCTACAAACATATAATTTGTTGTTAAAGAAAGTAAGGCCGATAAGGAAGAGGGTAGGTGTCAGCTTCTGGGAATCATGCTTTATCACTACTCTACATACAAATATTGCATTTCAAATGAAACACATATGATATAGTAAAAAATATATAATAAACATGTTTCTTGTGTTTATATTTGTGATAAATACCTCTTACCTTGCACAGGATCCGAATTTTTATTAATTGTTTATATGACTTTTCAAATTCAGTAGTACCTCTTGCAAGGGACACCTCTGTTTAAGGGACAATTCTGTTGATCCCGGTTCCTTTGAATAGTATAAGTACTTTCCGCTTATTAAGGGACACATATATTTAAGTGACAAAATGTCTGGTTCGGTAGCTTCCCTTAATCGATTGGTACTACTGCATTTATTAACATTTATTATAAGTATATTAATATTCAAACTTGGCATTTGTTCCTAAATGAATATATTTAGATACACATTTACGAATAAAATTTCTTTATAATATACAGTAGCACTTCTTGTACAGTATAGTATACATTCACTTCTATTTAAGAGACAATTCTGTACGTCCTGGTCATCATATATTTATTTCTTAATATGGGACACCTTTATTTAAGGGACAAAATATCTGGTCCGGTGGGTGTCTCCTATTCAGTAGTACTTTTGTATTTCTATTCATAATGTAATCTTATAGTTTCTAACATAATATAACTTATGTAATATCTTATAGTTTCTAACATAATATAACTTTATAATTCTAATATAATAACACATCGATCAATAACTCCCGAGTCAAATTTTGAAAACAACATTTTTTTTGCAAAATTTTTTTTTATTCATCAACATAACACCTTTTGTTAATCACCTTTTAGGGTGATACAATCGCGGCACCCACTTGGAAAAAACCTTTTTTACTTCACTTCAAAAAAACCTTTTTCCTGGTCCGATCGACTTAAAATTTTGACACGTTTCAAGCAAAGGTTCGTACTCTAGAAAGACCTGGTTACTGGTTTACTACGAGCGCCATCTCTGGGTTAGACTCGGGAGTTATAGATCGATGTGTTATATTATATTAGCAATTCTAATTAATATATTATATTAGTAATTCTAATTAATATATTATATTAGTAATTCTAATTAGTATATTCTACATATAATATATATTATATACTGTTATATGTAATATAATATAATTTCTCATAATTCTTCAGATCTTTCACGAGATGAGAAAGACTCAAAACGAATTGCAGCTTCGTGCATTTTGTGAAATATTCTCAGCATATTTACAAATTTTTGCAACACGTGTATTTGCAAATAACTCGAATTTTAACTCATACTTATTTATACAAATTTAACAAAAAATTACTTATTATTTTTATGCAAAATTAGTAAACGTATGAAACTTTTTTAAGAAACTCAGTAAATGAATATGTACAGAAAATATTAACACGCAGTTGAAAGGGGTCAGACTCAGTATGATGCCTAGAATATCCCCACTAATTTTAAAGCATTTTTAATACATAATAACTACTATTAGAAAATCCAGTTATATATATATATACACATATACATTGGACGGAGTAACAACAAAAAATGCATTTCCACTTTAAAAACCTTTTTTATTCAAATAAATGAAAGAATTATAACATATTAAAACATACGGCTGAGATTATTTTTCCATCTATTAGACCAGAAAAAAGTTTCAGAAACAGTAAATAATTGTATGGAGCTATTCAAAAATAATATTCTGCTTCAAGAAATGTTAAAAGGTAATATAGTGACATTGATACTACCCTTGAAAGAGATTTCAAACAATGAAAAGCAAAATTTTAAAAAAAATCTAAAAATTTAAGAAATCAACATAATACGATGAATATCACTTACTTAAATATTAATTCTGGGTGAATTTAGTCTTTGTTAAAGTTTTGGTACATTATATCAGCAGCTAATTGTAAATTAGTCTTCATGAGAAGTTTCCACTCCGCAGAACTAAAAATAGTTTTCCCCTGCGCGAGAATGTAGTCCTGCACAGTCTTCTTCAGAAGTTGGTCCTGGTGCAGGTCTGCGAGGGCCAATATTTGACAGGCATTTGTTGGACGCAGTTTGGCTTTTAAGATGGCATAACAACTGCTCTTTAAAGAAGCTATCTCGTACTTGTCAGCGGCCGCATACAGTTGAGAGGCTTTTCCCCACTCAAGGTCTTCCAGCTTGTCCGTGTACATGTACAGGAGCATTCGTCTCACCGTGTCATCATCCAGGTCGGGTACGTCGACGTATCCCTCAATCTTCTCTTTCATGTCATTGGTGAACATGGCCCTGAACACTGGGGATCTGGCGCCAAGAATCTGCGTGTGGACAGGAATCGTGTTTGAATTTGTTTGCAACTTCATATCGGAAAGGACATCGCTGATGCACAAAGATCCGAGATCTTCTCTTAAACTAACTGCATTATTGGTGAGAATTCCGTCCACATTTTGTACGTCATTAGTGGAAATTCCACCTAAATTCGGCACAACTGTAATAGGGGTGTTAAGAGAAGCATTTCCATAGTCGATTTTCTCAGTCGTTTCAGAAACGATTCCCGTTGAAACGATACACTCGCAATACAAGGTGAGAACACCATTCATCCAATACTTTTCTTTGTATAACATCAATTCCTCTTTCGAGATAAGCAGAGAGAGTGTCCCTTTTTTCTCGCTATTGTCAAACAAAAATTCTTTTTCTCCACAGTTCTTAAATTTTCCATCTTCGTCTAATATAAACAGTTTGAAAGAAAGGTATTTTGCAGTCGGATCGAAGATTTGAACTTTTACATCAACCGTTGTGTAGTAACTCTTCCTGTCAGTCAAATTGAGATCGAAAGACATCAAGGTTTTGTTTTTAATAGACTTAATCAATAATTCTTTTTTCAAGTCGGCTCCGATGGTGCTAAATTCCTCTATCTGCCATGAGAAAGATCTCTGCTCGATCGCAACACAGGTTTGTGCCAAGAAGTATTCATCCACTGGGGCCTTTCCATCACATCTCCATATTTTACATTGTGCAGTCAAAGTGTTTAAGGGCAGATATTCAGCTTTCCTTATAACATACACATTTTCTTGTTTTTCGAAGCACTCCGATCTCTTAATGTTAAATTTAATGAACGTATCCCTTGCGGTCCGAAGTGAACAGAGTATTGAACCATTTGCTGAAAGAAATGCTAACTCAAAAAATACTACAATTTCCTTTACATGACTGTCATCTTCACTTCTCTTTAGGCCAAATGCGATTTCATTTATTTGTCTGTCCCCTCTGGGATACACAACCATCTTCCATCTGGTATGCTCCAACGTATTCACCTCACCTCAAACTCTGGACTTTCGAGTCGTTCCCCTCTTTTCATCCAAAGGCAGTCGAAATTTTTGATTTTCCAAAGGAAGGTGCAGGCGCTTTTGATACTGCAGTCATGATAGGCCATGTTAATCTCCTAACGACAGTTCGATCTCGCAACGAATGAAGTTCTACGACAAATCCACCTCCTTCTGGCAGCAACGGGGATTTCCCTTCTACACGAGAATTGAACCAGCAGTTCCTGCTTGGATGAGCCTCACGAATTGTATCTTCAATTAAAATTTCTTCTATGATAAGGATCATGAAGAATTTCAACTTGGAAGGATGCCAACCGCGATAGTAAATTGCCTTTGTTTTCGAAATTTATTTCTTTATTTTGATCGATAAGTAATAGTACTTCTTAAAAAAATTTTACAACCCGTTTAACAATATGTTTGTTTCTTTATCTGCTTAAATTTCGATGTTTAAATATCATTTAATGAAAATCAATTCATCTGACAAGAACAAACGATACAATTTTTATATGTAGTTTTTTATGAATACATCAACTGCATCAACTATCAAAACAATAACTATCGTCAACTATCACAGCAATCAATAACTGCATGAACTATTACAGAAGGTTCGCGTTTTTTTTGAGACGCTTGCGCTTTTGGTTTATCTCAATTGTTTCTCTGCAGTTCATCGAGTACGATTACAATTTTTAAACTTCTAGAAAAAATTCTGAGAGTTAATGAAGTAAAAACACAAATACTATATAGATTACAATAAAAAGTTATTTACAAATACATTTTGTATTCATAGACACAGAATTAGCAATAAAAGGTGACACTAATTTTCTTTTATTAATTTCTTAAAACAATAAATATTTTTTTTTATTTTAATTTTTATTTCTTTAAAGTTAACATTTCGGAAGTACGCTTGCTTTACGCTAATTAATATTCATTTTGAATAACTCTTCTTTTTCGAGAACTTAACGGAGGAAAAAAGTTTGCACATGAGAAAATGAAATTAGCAAAACGAATTAATTTTTTTTTCTTCTTTTTATTCAATAATATATTTTTCATTTGTTGGGCTTTTCATTTTTTCACCTCCTCAAAAATTTGTATTGTTTCTTCTCAATTTACGCTTTTGTTAATAGGATCACAACAACTTGTTTGTTCTTCTGAATTAACAATAACCCTATTTATTAAAAATCCAACACCAGGATTCTAGATAGTTAATTTTGTTTCCGGAATGTATATTTTCCGTCTGTTCAGACTTAATACCAATTTAACCAACAGATCTTGACATAAGAGTTGCAATTCTTCAAGAAATATCTGCTTCAATATCTGTTGCTGTCTAGAGTGCTTCAGAGGATTGATCTTGCTACCAGGCGTCCCTCTACGGAATCCCAAACGTATTCGAGGAGATCATGGGAGCATGCTCTCCATTCTAATCTGCAGATTTCCTCACTTTCTAGAAACTCCTCAACAGCAGAGGTTATCTGTGAATTGTCGTCCACAAAAATAAATTCTGGAGCAATGGCATCTCGGGATTAGCAGTTAAAGTACCTTTAGCAGTTAAAGTATTTCAATGATCGAACGCGTTTATGATATGGCATTAAATATGGATCAAATCTTTCATATCGGAATATATTTTTGTGTATAGTTTTCCCTTTGAGCTGTAGTTCAGGCACTTTTTCCGCTCCTAAAATTTGCACTTACCTAAATTTTGCGTTGGTAGTCACTTACCGCCTATGGCCAGTCCTGCTCTTAAAAAAGTCCATATAGGTAAGTGCATCTCAAAAATATTTATTCGACATAGGGACAGCTCCTCTGTAAAAGGGAAATTGGTAAGAATGCATTACTCCCATTCATAGAACAAATTTCCTTCTTTTATTTGTTGGAATGATTCACATTTCCCCCTTAAGGACTTACCTTCTTTGATAGGTACGGGCATCATCAACCCGAGGCAACCTAATGATCTTTTTCTTTCCTATGGGGTTTACTGTCTTTGATAAACATGGATGCCGTGTCTCCTGGATATCCTATCAATCTTTCTCTATTGTCGACCCACCTTCTTCTCAATCATTTTCAACTTTAATTGTGGACGCGGTAGCCTAGTGGTCACGGTTTCGGATTCGTGGTCGGCGGTTTTCGTTCAGTCGCGGGTTCGATTCTTGGCCGCTAAAGATCCGCCGTGTAGCCGGGACTGATGCACGTTAAATCTATCGGGGCCCAAAGTCCTCCCGTTGGTGTGGTGTGGATGTTAAGAGAAGGAATGCCAGCCCAGGTGTCGTCCTCGTCACTTGACCGTGGTTCAAAATTACTAGGTCCGTCGGCAGTAGCCCTCGTGTTGCTTCTAGTGCGACGTTAATAAGAAACTAAACTCAACTTTAATTCTCCCTTTTTAAAAGTTTTAGATCACAATTATACCTTGCTTGGAGAAGTAGGACCACATCTGGCTCTTGCGTTATTAAAATACTTTAACTCACTCGCTTGTCTTCAATTTCTTCTCACGTCTAGATCACAGCTTTACCTTGTTTGGCGCAGCAGTCACAACTGGCTCTTGCACCATTAAGAATGTAGCTATGCTGCGCCAAAAAGAAAAGCCCTCAGGGGCTTACCTTCTTTACGCAGTTATGGGCTTCACTCATCTGAGGCCTCCTAGAGCTCTTTTTTTTTTTTATATATATGAGCTTACTATTTTTGGTTAACATGGATGCAACTTCCCTGGGATACCTTAGTGATCCTTCTCTATTTTCAAAACTCCCTCTTGTAAAACATTTATCTTTTGTCATTTTTTTCCAAAGCCTAGATCACAGTTACATCTTGTTTGGCGCAGTATAGCCACATCTAGCTCTCGCACCATTAAACGTTATCATCTCATCACACGATTCAGACTTTGGCTGGTTGACTGATAGATTTTTTTTTTATTAACGTCGAAATAAGAAGTAGAGTGGGCTATTGATCAAAAACGGATGACAACATCAAAATATCTGTAATCTGGTTCTATCTGACCGTCGGTTAAGTATTCGTACGATCGCTGAGAGTGTAAGAACCGACAAAGAATCATTGCGGTAAATTTTACATAACAATTTTAGCAGACTAAAAGTGTGTGCCAAAATGGTGCCTAAAATTCTCACGTTTGAACAATAAAGAGCTCGCAAAAATGATTGTACTTTGGCACTTTGAATGCCATCGGAAATGACCCAAACTTATTGGAAAGGGTAATAACGTGTGACGAATCGTGGTTTTTTATTTATGATCCTGAAATGAAGAGCTAATCTATGCACTGAAAGAGCCCATCTTCACCGAGAGCCAAAAAAGCTCGGATAAGCAAATCAAAATTAAAAGCAATAATTATTGAGGTTTTTCCCAATATTCATGGAATCGTGTTCCTTCACTGGGTTCCTGGAGGTCAAATTATTAATCAGCATCACTACTTTCACATTCTTGCTGAACTCCGTGAAAGAATAAGGGGGGGGGGGGAAGACCCGAATTGTGGGAGGGCAAATCATTCCGCATTGTCTGTCAAAAGGTTTATGGCCAAGCACAACATCCCAGTGTTAGATCATTCGCTTTATTCGCCGGATCTTTCACCATACAACTTCTTCCTAAGGTAAATATACATTGGAAGGAGCAACATTTTAGTCCATTGAAGCTGTTAAAAGAAAGCGGCACGCATTCTGAAGGAGCTGACAGAAGACGACTTCTGCTTATTTTTGAACAATGGAAGATTCGCATGGAGAGCTGTAGGGATTCAGGTGGGTGTATATTGAAGGTGATAACAAGTAAATATGTAAGAAATCAAAATGTATGAAATAATTTACAGCTTCAGTCTCGTTATTTAATAGCTACATCTTGTACAGAGCAAGATTTTTAAGAAATAATTAAAATTTCATTTTATTTCTATTTTAAAGTTTTTATGAATATTTTCATGAAAAGTTACTAATAAAATCTGGCATGAACAGGTTTCAATAAAATAATATACAGGATACATTTAATATTGATGAAATCAGTATAACAAAGAAAAAATTGCAATAATTATAAAACTTGTTTAAGACTGAAAATAGTTGTTCTATGAAAAACGATCATTCTTTTGCTACTTTATTTAACCGTTTAAGTTCCAGAACCGCTCTTTATCTACATGGATACGAAAAGTCCCAAGCAGCGCGATAACGCTTCTTCCATTTCATGTTCTACTCATATGAGATTTTTTTTTTTTTTTCCTTCGATAAGATTTGTTTTTTTTCTCCGCATATAAGATTTTTAAGACTTCGACAGTAGATCGGCCGCGGTAACCTAGTGGTCATGGTTTCGGATTCGTGTCCGGCGGTTTTCGTTCAGTCGCGGGTTCGATTCTTGGCTGCCAAAGACCCGCCATGTAGCCGGGACTGATGCCACGGTAGCCTAGTGGTCAAGGTCGTGGACTCGCGGCCGGCGGTTTTCGTTCAGTCGCGAGTTCGATCCTTGGCCGCCAAAGACCCGCTGTGTAGCCGGGGCTGATGCACGTTAAATCTGTTCGGGGCCTAAAGTCCTCCCGTTGGCATGATGTGGATGTTAGGAGAGGGGGGGTGCCAGCTCAGGTGTCGTCCTCGTCACTTGACCGTGGTTCAAAATTACGAGGTCCATCGCCAATAGCCCTCGTGTTGCTTCTAGTGCGACGTTAATAAAAACTAAACTAAAAGTAGCCGGTACTGATGCACGTTAAATCTGTCGGGGCTCAAAGACCTCTCATTGGCGTGGTGTGGAAATTAGGAGAGGGGGTGCCAGTTCAGGTGTCATTCTCATCACTTGACCGAGGCTCAAAATTACGAGGTCCATCGCCAATAGCCCTCGTGTTTCTTCTAGTGCAAAGTTAATAAAAACTGAACCTAAACTGGATCGTCGATGTCGTACCATCAGTGGTCCACAACGCTCGAAATGTGCTTTGTTTTCTCGACATGAAAACTCAACAGCGCGTTCGCGCTGCTTGAACTCAAACGGTTGAAGTAAAGTTTTTGGGGAAAAAATGCTAGCCTGATCTTTAATAAAAACTACAAAAACACATGATAGTTGATAATTTTGCATCTAACTGATGAAAATATTAACAATATTGCATCTTCAGGTCCGATGCTGCTTGAAATATTAACTAGCAGTGAGAATTCAAATAATTTTATAATCATACAGTTCTCTTTTTTAATAATTGTTTTGAGTATTTTTAAAAAAAAACTGCATACTTTAAATATTATTTTATAGAGTTAATAACTTAAATAAGAATAATAGAATAGCAGATACACATAAATGTATAAATTGTTTTAACCCGTTGTTACCTATAAGAGCTCAAACACAACTTTTGAAATTTTTTTTTGTCGTGATCACAGGCAATATTTAGCACTTCTGGTCTTACAATATTGTTCATTTTGAGAGATTATGAGGTATGAGGTCTAATTAATTATTAAATTTTTTAATTAAAATTTTAATTTGGACTAATTAGTTTTTAATTGCTTAATTAACCTTAGTTTTTGCATTTTAAATGTTTTTAATAAGAAATTCAATGAAAATTGTGAAGATTGAGTACCTTAGCTAGTAGTGGGGTTAAGAAAAAAAATATTAACGAAAAAACATACAAGATTGTTTAGGATATTTCAACATTGCGTTTTGATAATCATACACTCTCTCGCTTGTAATTTTCTTCCTTCTAATCTGAGCATCGTTATGTTAATGATTCATTTTGCGCTTTTTTGCTGCAGGATCAGAATCTCATTCCTTTACTTGTGATTGTGAGTTTATAAAGCAAGACTATCTCTCTTTGATATATCGCCTTTCCCTTCTATTGAATTTGCAGTATTTGTTGATAATACGAATACATTCCAATTTATTAGTTCCAGCAATGTCATAATTTTGGAATTATGCTTTTGCACAGATAAACATTTAAAAAAAACATGAAATGTAAATATCTTAGGGTTTATTCTAATTCTAAGAAAAGAGAACAATTTATTGTAAAAAGGATGTACATACAATTTAAATAATGAAAGCAAAGACAGCAGATAATTTGCATACAGTTAAAAATACTAAATTTATTCAATGTAATAAATCAAAACATTTTTCGAAAAAATTAATAAAACTCCTTTTTAATAATTTTTTGAAAAGAATATAAATAGTTTAATATTTCAAATCTCAATTCAATCTCTGGTATCTGTAAATTACCCAAGTTCAGACTATTACTCCAGAGATCTCAGAACCAAAATTAGCATAGAGCCAAAGAGACCTCTCGACAGGTTCAAAATTATGAAATATTTTACTAGTGATCCGTGCACAGCCCTAAAAATTTTTTAATCAAACCGACTGCAATTCAAGGTTTTAATTTGAATTGCTAAGAAAACATGCTTGTGTAGCAGAACACTTTGTTTCAAAAGGCAAATAGGGTGGAATTTGTGGCAGGGGAAGAAAATTTGCATGTTCAAAGAACAGGTAGGACAGAGCATATTGCGAAAATCTCTTAAATAAACCTGAATATTTTATATTCATGTTGAGCAGTTACCCAACTTCTACCTTCTAGAAAACAGGAACTACAGTACAATATCTATTATTTCATCAAATTTGGTTAAACATTATGTTTAAATTCTACAAAATCAGATCATACTGGCTAAGTGTCATCACTGATATCAACACCCACACTCCAGGAGCTTTCTTTGCAGGTTGAGCTTCTGCACATAACGTAAAAATTATTACACAATAATGAGCTTCATAAGATTAGATGGAGAACAAATTTTAAGGTAAATAATAACATAGTACTGATATAGGAAACAAAGTCTTAATGTTATTAATAAATGAATATAAAAAAAATAATGATTAATAACCATAGTAATAATTATGTTTAACATCTCACTTTCAAGGTCACGTGATTAATAACACTTAACTAAAAAATTTTAACAATTTTTCAGCTTAGTTTAAATTATCGATGATTTTGATTAATAATATTCTTTTTCGATCTTTACTAATATTATACCAGAAAATTTTTAATCTTTCATGGTACAACTAATATTATGACAATTTCTCAATTCCCAGACTTATTCTTATTCTAGGATTCTAGAATAAAAATTAATATTTCGATTCCAATTAATATGTTATAAATTAAATTTACGTAGAAAGAGAAAAGCCATTTTTTGCTAACTATTCATTACATTTTCTAAAAAACTTTTCTCTCCATAGTAAAAAAAGACAATTATACTTTTTTAAGAATATTTTTGTATTTATAACAAAAAATTTTAAAAAAAAATGGGATTTAGTTCAATAGAAAATTATATTGAAGGAAACATCTAAAAAATGTCACACCCGTGGTGCCCAGGTGTGGAAGAATAGGCCCACTGTAGTTCATGCATGTCGTAAAAGGCGACTAAAATGGGTACCCAGTATTTGGGGGTATAGCTGGGCACCCTGCTCTTGGAGATTATATCAGGGGACTGGCCCTTAGGTTAGGGGACCTCAAGGGTTTGCCTTCTTTAGACAGGTACGGGCATCATGATCCCGAAGCACTGTAGTGATCTTTTTCTTTCTCATGCAGTTTACTGTCATTGGTAAACACGGTTAAGCGCTCCTGATGTACTCTAGCAATCCTACTCTATTTTCGAGCCTCCTTCTTCTCAATCAATTTTATTATTATTTTTTTTCAATTATTTCCACTCCTGGATCATAGATTTGCGCTTTATTAGCTTTATACTCACTCACTTACTTTGTTTGGCGCAGAATGGCCACATCTGGCTTTTGTGCCATTGCAAATAATATCACTAACTCATTCAAACGTCTGGATCACAGTTACACCTTGTCTGACGTAACATGGCCGCATCTGGCTCTTGCGCCATAAAACTCCACACTCTCACACTGAAAATAATGTCTTACTAGCTATAACAGAAGGGGAAGGGGGTTTCTGAAGCACGAAAATACCTAAAATATTTTTTGAATGAATAATTACTCTGAAATTTTGTAATTAAATGTAAAATAATAGATAATTACTTTGATTGCTTTAACTTCTTTTACTCTCATCAAAATTTTTTAACTGAAACTTCCCTTCCCAACTTTTAGAAAAGTATTAGAAGAAAAAGCACTGCATTTTTACTTAAAAAATAAGAGTTGCTTTATTACTTATTGATATCGGACGGTTATTTCGTTTAAGAAAATATTTTTGACTAAAATGTAAACATATGAAGTTAAATTCTTAAAAATTATTTCAGGAAAGAGAATTCTCTAATAAATTTTCTGAAAAATTAAAATGTTCAGGGGTGCAATTAAAGAAACCTTATTCAACACAGCTACTTTTCACTCTGGGATACCTGAGTGAATCACTAATTTTAATTCCATTGAAATATAAAAAATGAACATGATTTTGTTTTTAATTTTGAAAAATTACAAGCATACTTTTTAACTTGGAAAAAGCATAAACTTTGAAAAGAACACATTTTCTTATTTAAAGAAATATAAAATTGTTCGACTGAAAATAAAATTTGAAAAAGGGTGTAGAAATTTATTTTTCATGCGTAGATTACAAAAAATGTCTTAACAGTCCTTCTCTCATAAATATTAAAAGTACCATACGTCCCAATTTAGCACGGACAGTTCTGTTTTTGTAGTGCTGTCCGGGGTTGCAAAAAAAAAAAGCTAGGTTTGAGAATTTTATGACTGGGGGGGTTTTTTTTTTTTTTTTTTGTTTGTTTGTTTGTTTGTTTTAGACATATATGGTCAACTTTAAGAATATAAATAAGTTATTTTTCAATTTCAAGTAAGAAAAATCCACAAATTTACACCATCTTCAGCTAAAGAATTGCCCCTCTGAAAGAAAATGATGTTCAGGAACAAAAATTCTTGTGACGATTCTTATAATTCTAGTATCTAATACTTAGAGTTGTGGAGAATTAATTTTGATAAAGTTAATTAGTTTCACAGTGGCTTAATTTACGAACTGATATTGCCTGATTTTATTGGAAGGGAGGACATAAATTGTTTATGAAACTATAGAAGATTCCATAAATATTGATGAATGTACATTGTTAAACAAGGTAATTCAAACCAGAATATAGGTTATAGTTCAAGTTCTGAAAAAGTACCAAATAATATTGAAAATATATGGAAAGCAATTTTTATGCTGTTTTAAAGGGCTGATGTTTCATTTTACCAAGATTTCTAAAATTGTTGAGTTTGCAATATCTTTGCCTGATGCATCTGTTTCAGTTGAGAATTTCAATTATGGGGAACATATGGCTTGCAGAAAGAGGTAGGCTTTCAATACTTGCTCTTAAATATCTGCTAAATATTAAAAAAAAATTCAGGACTTTCTTGTTCAGAACAAACAATTTAAAAAAATTATGTCTAGTGAAAAATGTAACTACCTAAATTAATTTTTAATGTGTCAGTAAACTGTTAAAACGTTTTAAATAATTTCAAAAACATGTCTATGGTTGGACCCAAAAAATATTATACACCTAATTAACAGATATTTAAAAAGGTATGTCTTTATAAATAAAATAGTAACAAGATAGTTTGCTTTCGGTAAATATAATATGACTTCAAACATTGAACTCTATTTATTTATGAATCATTAAATTATAATTAAAAAGAATTACATTTCATGCAAATCTGATATTGTCATTTCCATTTAAAATGAAGCATTTTCTCTTTCACATGAATAATAATTTTTCTGGCATTTTGTTTGAATTACCTCATATCAAGTTTTTCCTTTATATAAATTCACATGTAGTATGTGCCGAATGTTACATGAACTATTAATTGCTCGAAATTAGTCATTCTTATGATTTAATGTATATTAATAATAATGTATTCTAATGATTTAATGCAAGGAAGCTTTATATTTAAAAGTCATGTTGCACAATTTATACTTAATAATTTTCTTATTTGTTTGAGTAAATGAATGTAACTAACTCTGTTTTCAAAACATTATATAATAAGTAAATGTAGTCATAATGAATTGTATTTAAATGTTTTGGAATGTAATCCACATACATGAGGTGAATGTGAATGCTAATGTAACAATGTTTTATGTTTGAGAGTTGGGTTTGTTTGTTTTTACCTCAAACTAAAGGTTTCTCATCTGTTTGAATAAATGTATAGGACCATAATGAATGCTTGTTCATAAAACCTTTGTGACATAATTAACATCTATATTCCTTTGTTAACCTTGGCCCATCTAGAAAATCAAATGGTGGCTCATTTGACTCGCATATATCCCCGTCAAATTTATTTTTTCAATAAAGGCTTGATAAAATACATCGCACACAAAAGTTTTTGATGAATGGATCCATAGACGTGAATCTAAATAATCATTCCGATCAACTGTTTTCTGCAAGTATCACACAAATAAGGCTTTTCTTCAGTATGAACCTTTAAATGTACTCGTAATTTCATCTTTTCCTTCTGAGAAAATGTTTTGTAACAAAGCACGATTCTTTGGATTTGTACTACTATTTAATGTACAGTTTTCTCCACTTGTTTGTTTTAATTCATATGTTACAGACATGTGATTCTCTTCAGTAGGAGTTAACTCATGAACTTTTACGTATTTATAACAAAACAATTTATTCCAAATGTTGCATTTGTATGCATATGATTTTTAAATGATTTATATGAGAATTGCTTACTTGACACATCTGAGACACAATACTTTTCATTTCAGAGAAATCACTTTTTAAATCTCCAATTTCAGTTAATACGTCTATGCATGCATTAGAGGAATACTCTTTTTGTAGTAATTAATTGATCCATTTCAATATATGCTTACATAGAACTTTCATGCTGTATAGTTTTGTTCTCAATATAAGGTAACATAAATTTTTTTATTCTTTAAAATTTTAAATAAATTTCTATTTTTTAAAAAAAACAGCATTTTAAACAATTTAAATTGCAAAAAATACTATAAAATTATAGTGATCTTTCTATTTATTCATTTCTATTCATTCTGCCATTTCGTTATGATAGGGGATTTTCAGCGTCACGTTTAATATGAGGAAGGTTCAAAATGCTACAGGCAGCTGTCGGGAGTGACAAGGAAATTTTTCCTAACTAATAGTCAGTTTCTGAAATATTTAATTTGAAAAAATAAATTTAGAATTAAACCACAAAATTTCCAATAATTTCCATGATACTGAATTGCGAGCAAAATTGAAGGTAATTGCTCGAGGACCGAATGTTCAAGAAACCTCATGTTATTAATTTAAATGAGAATTTTTCTGAAAGCCACAACCGGGTATGACAAAGTTGTCCCATTGTAGCTCATACATGTCGTAAGAGGCGACTAAAATGGGTACCCTGCGTATGAGGGTATAGCTGTCGCCCCCTGCTCCTGGGGATTATATCAGGGCACCTTAGACTTCCTTTCTTTAGGTGAGTACGGGCATCCTGACCCCCGAGGCTCCCTAGTGATCTTTTTTCCCCCGTTGGGTTTACTTTCATTGGTAAACATGGGGGCGCACCTCGGGTAATTTTAGCAATCTTTCTCTATTTTTGACCCTCCTTCTTGTCAACCAATTGTCTTTTTTCATTTTTTTCACGTCTAGACCACAGTTATATCTTGTTTGGTGCAGCATAGCCACTTTTGGCTCTTGCGCCGTTAAATTTCATTTTCACTCACTCAGTCGCATTTCTGAAAGTCGCAGCTACATTGGTCAAAGCTGCTAGAGTACTAGTTAGTAAGGGAAAGAACTTCAAAGATGCAGTGAGAAGAATTGAGAAATTATCCGTTGTAAAATAGAGGGAATTTCTGTGATCATATGTGAAACAGGAGCACTGAAGAAAGTAATGTATTGCAACGAACTGAACTCTAGATCTCGCGATAAGTATAAACACTTAAAAGTTTTAGCCTTTCTTAGGATCTCATTTTAGACTGGACTGATATCAGTTCCCAAAAGATTGATTTTGTTAGTTTAACACTTAAAAGCAACGAGAAGTTCATTAGTGAAGGATCTCATAATTTTCATCCACTGTCAACAGATAAGGACGACATGATAGCAGCCCACTCACCTAGCTTCCCCACCATCCTGAGGAATGGATTTGAACTCCATCTTTGAACAAGGTGCGGCATGATGTGGAGAGTGAAATGACATCTCATTATCTGTCCATGACTCAAAACTACAATGCGTATTCACCGTAATTAGCGGACTTTGAGTTAGAGTGGCTACGGTAACCAAATGGTGAGATAATACGGTAACCAATGATTGCGAGCTCATGGCTGACGTTCTTTCGGTCAGGTCACGGATTCGAGTGCTGATTCTCCAAAGACTGATTGGTAACAGGTTGTTGCATATTAAGTCTGTTAGAGCTCAAATACATCTAATTTGGATAGTGGGGAAGTTTGTAGAGTGGGGATGCCCGCTCGGTTGTTGTCCCTGTCACCTGACCGAGGTTCAAAATCATTAGGGTGACTGTGATAGTTGATATATATATATATATATATATATATATATATATATATATATATATACACACACGATCAAATATTATGGTGCCTTGGTGGCCTTTTTTTATCCTGTGCTTTTTAAAAAGAAAAAAAAAAAAAAGAAATTATATGAATTATTTTGCGCAAAATTAATCCAATACATGATCCTCTAACAGATTTCTTTTAATGTATTAAGAATTATCATTAGAATTCGAATGAAATTTGATGTTTACATTATATTAAGCAATTGCCTGCTGATTATAATATAAAATAGATTCCGTAATGAGAAATAATTTTAAAAATTTGTTAAATGCTTTAATCAATCCATTAGTACTTTAATTAAGTTCTCTTTGAGCTATTAGCATTTATATCATTTTTGCCCAATTGTGAAATGAATTGCGAAAATTACTAAAGGTGGTCTCCTAAAACTTTTCTACAACTACACAATAAAGTTGAATATACATTATCCTAGCTGTAATAACAGTGTGGCATTCCTCTAAAGTATGTGTACTCCGATATGTTCAGGAAAGGCCGCGGTAGCCTAGTGGTCAAGGTCATGGACTAGCGACCGGCGGTTTTCGTTCAGTTGTGAGTTCGATCCTTGGCCGCCAAAGACCCGCCGTGTAGCCGGGGCTGATGCACGTTAAATCTGTTCGGGGCCCAAAGTCCTCCCGTTGGCGTGGTGTGGATGTTAGGAGAGGAGGGTGCCAGCTCAGGTGTCGTCCTCGTCACTTGACCGTGGTTCAAAATTACGAGATCCGTCGCCAATAGCCCTCGTGTTGTTTCTAGTGCGACGTTAATAAAAACTAAACTAAACTAAACCGATATGTTCAGAAAAAATATGTAAATTTTCACAAATATTCTCTGCCTCCGTATCGCTTTTACCAGTAAAGTATGTCTAACAACAATGATATAAAGCTTCGTTTTCAAAAATTCTTACGACACTGGCGACTACTTCGAGTTGAAACGAAAAACTTACGAATAATTGTTCTATGGCCATGGTCGTAGGCTCGCGGCAAGCGTTGTTTTCATCAAGTTATGGGTTCGAGCCCTGTTACCATTAAAAATCTACCGTGTAATTAGACTGATGTATGTTTAATCTGTCGAATTTCCACATCCTCCCGTTGACATTGTATGGAAGTATGGAGAAGGAGTGCCAAAACTCAGGTATAGTTATCGTCATTTGACCGAGGTGCAAAATTACAACGTCTATCGCCAATAATCCTCGAGTTGCTTCTCAGGGTGATGTTGATGAAAACAATGAAAAACCTCGAGCCCTGATGCCACTAAAGGCCTAACGTGTAGCGGAGATAACGCAAGTAAAACTATGTTCAAAATTACGGAGTCCGTTGCAAATTGCTCTCTTGTTGTTTCTCAGTGCAACGTTAATGCAGCAATCACAACTTCGTTTTTTTTTCTTTTGTAATATAAAATATTCCAACTAGTATTATTACATTTACTTTGAATATCTCAGGAAAATTCCAGCTCAGATCTTGCCCTTGTGGAATTTTCAACAAATGCTTGGCGCGGCACAGCCAGTTTTAGCACTTGCGGCATAAACTCACTTCAACTCCTCCACCCATCTCATGACTGAAGTTTAAAATTACAGGATCCGTTGTCAATTGATCTAATGTTGCTTCTCAGTGCAACATTAATAAAACAATTACAATTTCTATTTTCTTTTGTAAAATTAAGTATTTCTGCTAGTATTATTGCATTTACTTTGAATATCTGAGCTCGAAATAAGAGGAAATAGACAATCGGTCAATGTTTGTCCCAAGAATTCCCTCATCGGAAATGATAGAAAGTTAGAAAATCAACGGAATAAATTAATTGTGAGTCCTTTCGATGAACAGGCTCCGAAAATTTGAGTCCCTTCTTCCCTTGTCTCTGCGGCCTTAAGATGCCCATCTGGGCATTTCGAAAGTAAAAATTGACGAAAGCTCTCTCTACTGGGAGGAGGGAATGGGTGTTACTTAAGAGCAGGCTATACTGGTCGTGAGGAGCTGAAGTAATTAGTTATAAAAGAGAAATTGCACACTTTCTTTTTCTTAAGTATTATTATTTCCCTCGATTTCGAAGTGGAAACTTCTTTGATGCTTAAGAATTTTTTTTACTTTGGTTTAAATCCCCCCCTTTTTTTTTCTCTTATATTTATGCTTTGACAACTATTAAGATGTTTGTAAATTATGTCACAGGGTAACAAAAGTTCTCTTCTAAACGTGAAGCCGTGTATCCGGGGCTGATGCACGTTAAATCTGTTCGGGGCCCAAAGTCCTCGCGTTGAAGTGGTGTGGATGTTAGGAGAGGGGGGTGCCAGCTCAGGTGTTGTCCTCGTCACTTGATCGTGGTTCAAAATTACGAGGTCCGTCGCCAATAGCCCTCGTGTTGCTTCTAGTGCGACGTTAATAAAAACTAAAAACTAAACGTTAACAAAATGCAAGGAGAAAGTATTGTGGCAGTTTCCCTACCCTCAATCGGCATTCGATTTTACCCTCCCTGTTTTCATTCAAAACTAGTGATAATGATGTAATTTAACCTCTGCCGCCCTTTCATACCCTTTCTTTCTTACTTTCTCAGGGGATGGGGGTAAGGAATGTCTAACTTGTGGTCAGCACTCAGCTTTAATCTCACTGAACAATACAACGAATTTCTTTCCACAAGGCTTAATTGTCCTTCTATATTGTTCAAGTATTTGAAAGCTATTCCCAAACCAAAAAAGGTGGCATTTTCCTTGCTTCAATAAAGAGTCCTTCTTCACGTTCGAAAACTTTTTTACTCTTTCTAATTTTTTTTTAAAAAAAAAAATCTGTTTCTACTACTATATATTTCTTTTTATCCTATCGCTTGATTTATAAAAAATGATAATGTTAGTGAAATATCTTCAGAGAGAGAGAGAGAGAACACTAAATAATCCACACTTTGTACCTTATTAATTATATAAAAATATAAATTTTAATAAAAAAAAATTACCTGTGAAGAATAAATTGTTATCACTAGGCGGGATTATATTTGATGAAATATTATGATTATTAGAATTTTGTTGAAATTCTGTGGCCAATTCTAATTGAAATTAAAGGTAAATCTGAAAGAATTTATATCAAGGTGCTCGTTTTTATTAGGAGTCTGATTTTTAGAACCAAAAGACGCAGAATTAAATATATAATATATATACTTTTCATTTACATTTTTACAAGATTATTTTGTTTAGATCACTCTCATTTTGTATACAAGAATTTGAAAATCCCTAGATTAACTCAATTTTTATTCCTAGTTAAACTATTATCGATGACAAAGGCTTACAAAAATTTAAGCAATGATAATTTTATTTTGTTACAGGTAATCACGTAACAGTATCATTAACGTCACATGTATGGATCAAACACTCACTAGAGAAAATTATAAAACACGGAATACACCAACAAAAGAATAAATCGTATGCATGTCAAGTAGCCACGGTAGCCTAGTGGTCATGGTTTCGGATTCGTGGCAGGCGGTTTTCGTTCAATCGCGGGTTCGATCCTTGGCCGCTAAAGTCGGCGCTCAAAGTCTTCCCGTTGGCGTGGTGTAGATATTAGGAGAGGGGGTGCTAATCAAGAATCAAGTGTCGTCCTCGTCACTTGACCAAGGTTCAAAATTACGAGGTCCGTCGCCAATAGCCCTCGTGTTGCTTTTAGTGTGACGTTGATTTAAAAAAATAAATTAAGCAAAAATATTCATGTCAAATATTTGTATTGTAAGATACAAATTTTATATTTTATTTCTCCAATCAAAGGCAAAGAAACTATAGAAGTGGAACAATGAACATACAGTTTCGGGTGTCGTTCCTTTTACCAAAACTTGGTTCAAGATTCTGAAGTTCTTCGCTAAAAAGCTCATTATGTTGCTTTAGTATTACATTAATACAAATAACAAAATCTAAAAGGTTTCAATGTATCACATTTTTCTAATAATATCATTCTATTAAATAGAAAAAACGAAGACAAAATATGGTAACTAATTTTAAGAACTTTATGTGAAACAAATATTCTTAAGTAAATCATAAAATATTAATCTTCATCGAAATTCAAAAAGGTAATGAAATCAACCTTGATTTATAGATGTCTTTTATAAATATATTTCAATAAGAGACTTTGTCAATACAATTTCATCGTAAAAAAAATTTGACGAATATTCTCGACTGATTCTGTAGAATAAATAATTTAATTTGGGGAAAAAATTAACTCCTATGAACATTCTATTCTTAATTACGTTTTATTCTTAATTACGAGAATGAAATAACATTTTAAGAAATGAAAATAACCGGAAATTCTTTACAATCATACTTTTCACTCAATAAAAACAAGTTCTTATTTCTTGCTGAATTAATTGTAAAGAATCTAAGTTATTTATTTATGTTTTGGCATCAAGACTGAAAAAAAAATCAATTACTAGAAAAGAAGAGATGGAAGAAATAACATAATTCAACAAGTATCTCTACCAAATAAATAAAAAATTTAATTTTTCATTCGAATATGTATTTTGGTGGGGAAAAAAACCTTGTTTTCCTAAGGTCGTGAATAATGCCTTTTTTCTCCCATTTTAGTAAGACAAAAAAGCAATTCAGTATAATTATTGGCAAAGCTTCGTTGTTATAATATTCACTTAATAATTTTTACTCTGCTTCATTTATTCGAACAAAGGGAGGGAAAAAACTAGTTCGAGGTCGAATTCTGCACCAAAAAAAAAATTATAAGTGTTAAATATTTATTAGCGTATCACTTGGAAGAAACATGAGGGCTATTAATTCTTCCTAAAATTGAAACACGCCCCTCTCCCTCCTCACTCTTCTATTTTTCCCATTACGCAAACTTGAGGACTTTACAGATTCACCTATTTAATTGAATCAACCCCACTACATGGCAGGTCTTCCAGGAAAGTGGACTCGAACACTTGGTTCGATTGAAACATCGCTAGTCACGAAATAGCGAACATAACCATTTGGTTATCACAGACACTATTTCAATACAATAAAATACTATCATCATTTTTTAAAAATGTATTAATCATGCAAAGGTGTTCACATTTCTGAGAACCAGAAAAAATTTTGCGCGCAACAAATGTTTTCTCCATATTCTTCATTTAATCATAAAAACTTTGTGTGCTTTAATCCGTTTCCTACATAAGGATTTTTGAAGAAATTAATAAGAAAAATAAATGATTACGTGAGTAATATATGAAGATATGTGCATTCTATTTTATCATGAAAATGTTAACAACTTTCCTTCAGTTATAATACATAGTACCAAAACAGTAAATTATTCTCCCCTCTTTTTTCTTACTCTCCCCCTACTAATGCATGAAAATTGCAATATATTTATAAAAAAAAATGAGCAAGCGCCCGTTCTCAAAGTACTTCAATATAATTAATATTATTGTGGTTAATCTCTTAAATAAATATATTCAATTATGTCAATCAAAATAAAAAAAAGTTATTAATTTTGGTTTATAGATATAATATAAACAGATGATGTACACTATTATATCATAAATACAGATATAAAATAAGCACATTTAAATAGCATTTTCCCATAGTTGTGTGGTTATAAAATACCAACTAATGTAAATGAAAATAAAAATAAATCTATTACTACATATACCTGCCCTGGTTGGGTTTTTGCAACAAAAACAAATGCAAACTTTATTGATAAAGCTTGAAATTATATCATACAAGTTCCCGGCGCAAGCTAGTATATCCCTTTTAGAGGCGGCGGTATATTTTTTATACCACATATTTAGCACCTTAAAAATCTCTGTAAAATACCTTTTTCCCCTACACTTTTACCTTCAAATAGTAGCTTATAGTGTTGTTTACTTAAATTAGATGGCATAACCATGCAGAATTATTATAAAAATTATTGCTCTGAATGTAATGAAAGCTCCTAACAAGTGGTTGTCTTATCCCTTACAGAACTGTTTCTGAAATGAATTGAAAAATTTAATTTCATCTGCTAATCAATCTACATGTTTGAAACTTTTTGTAAATATTGCTAATTACTCAAAACAAAATATATAAAGTGTTCCTTTCATACTTCAAACTATGTGGTATAAAATTTACATCACCGCCCACACAGAGGGTTAGAGAGCAACAGATGACAGCACTAAAATTTTCGAATCAGATTGATATGTGATGGCTCACTTTATTACAGTGAAAGGTAGAAATCGCAAATATGTTATAAAGTCCCAGTGAGACAAAAATCAGACTTATTCTCCGAAGAAAGGAAATCTAAAACAGGAAAAAGAGTTATATGCAAATTTTTGCTAAGAACATATATAGCCACCAAAGGGGCGCTTTTTTTATAATTATTATTCAATTACTCAGTTAAATAAAAGAAATAAAAATAAACGATGAACTATAGAGAAGTGGACAATAGTAAACTTTTCCGATATTAAAATTAAAGGAAATGATAAAATATTAATTTGAATATATATCAGCTACATACAATTAAAATTAAAGCAATCGAAAAATTATTAAATTGAATGTGTTTAAGATAAATGTAATTAAAAATGTAACAAACGATAAAAAAATTGAAAAGTGATCTGGTACATTAAAACTCTTCATCTAAAACAATAGCCCCTTAGGTGGCGTATAAGAAAATTATCAATGCTGCGCGTGCCCACAAAAAGGCAACAAAAGCGCAGGGGGAAAAAGGATTTCTCAAAACTATTGCAAAAAAAATCTAACAAAGCGAAGACTGAAGGAGAATCTTCGGAGGAGTCTAAGATAGAACTGGCTGGAGACAGCCAATTAAGGACATGTTGTTGATAGACATGAGACTTACAAACAGTAATTGATGTAGCATAGAGTTAGCATGAGATAAAAATAGACGTTAAGCTGCCGACAATTGAGAGAACGACAGTAGGGGTTCATTGCCTCTAGCGATGGACATTATCAAATAATCCAAAATGTAAATTATTGAAGAAAGGTATTACAAAAGATATAATGTAGCAAAGAGTTACTCGCTTTGTAAGAACTCAACCCTTAGTCTTAGGCATCATATGTGAATCTTGAAAGAAAGGATGATTCCTTCTAAGCGAAAAAGTTCTTGGAATTCCGCTTTAGCGGTGATTAAAAGGAAAGAAAAGTAATTTTGTATACATCCTATAAATACTTCAGAATAAGGAGGGCTGACCTTTTTTTTTCTTTGATACATCTGTCCATCCGATATGTGAGAAGGTATGTTTCGAATGCGAACAATTACAGTGGACAGGCTGATTTTTGAACTCTTATGGATCTACTCTTACTCTTAATTTTACTTAAATAGCCTTATAATCCAGTATTAATTATTTTTTTAACATATATATATATAAAAGAATGCCCACATGGGTATTAAAAACTTGTTTTGTGTAAAGAGCTCCTTTCTAAAGGATAGGAGTTACCTTCAGAAACAAACGAGGAAGAAAATATCTTTACGGTAAATGCAACAAAAAAATTTGTCTTGTTTTAAATAAAACTGTATATGTATTTCTACTAAATTTGGTTTATTAAATTTATAACATAGTTTTATCATTAAATTATGAAAATCATATATGTATTTAAAAATTTATACTTAAATTAACACATTTTTGCTCAAATTATGGCTCTTAGAAATAAAAATACAACATCATAAAGTTCTTAAATTTCCAAAAAACTCCTTGTTGATAACTTTGGTTATAAATCCCCCAATAAAATTGAAATTTTTTTTTCTCCAAATCATTATACCAGAAGATCGAGAAATATCTTACTTGGTTTACATCTACTCTACTTTCCAGCAAACCAATCAAAATTCACCTTTCCCACAACTGTGATAACTCATTAGACCCATCTTTAAATAAAGTGTCTCAAAAATTTCCTCCCTTTAAATTTTCTCAAGCATCTCTGCAGTTTTTTAAAGTAAAACCTAAATACCGCTATTATTTCTAATTTCTGTGCAAACGTAGAAACGAACAAAAAGCTAGCTCGCGAAGTCCATTCTGATAAGAGGTCAGAGCCCAACCGGGCTAAGCCTTCCAGTAAACTTCGTCCCATTATGATTGAACAACAGACATATAAGATGACCGATAGTCGTTGTTCATTCGACAAACAATAAATTTTGTTGTATCCCGAACATATATAACGCAGTGCACAACTTAAATGAAAAGAGATTTTGTTTCATTCCTTTAAATGAAATAAGATACTACACATATTATTCGAACTTATTTTCATTTCATAAAATGCTGAAACTGTGGTCTTGTAGAACAATAATACTGTACTTCTAATTTTTAAAAAATGAACTAATCATACAGAAACATTAAATGTAGCATACCTCCTAGAAGTAAAACATTAAACTACTTAAAATACTTTAAGCTTTTGATTTTATAGTAGTTTGAGGTAGTTGTTATCCTTTTATTTTTCTGTTCGGGCAGCATGAGCAATAACTTTCTTGTTCCAAAAATCAAGATACACAAACGAAGCATGTTTAGCATGGAAAAAAAATGTATAAATAATCACTTTCATAAAACTTATCACAAGATGCTGATTGCATAAGTCTTTTGCTTTTCCTTATCAGCTGTTCGATTAATGAAAAAGGTGACAAAAAAATAAGGTAGAATAAAGTCTTATCATAGATAGGCAACAAAGATGGTAGAAAGCTTGATTATACGAGTTTCGTCTTACATTTCAGCTAAGCTTTATGATGCATAATTTGCTCGATTTTTAGTATCGGTGATTCTAACATAGAATTCATAATTGTTCATTAACATGCTGTTTTCGACATAAGCCTTCAGGTAAATATGAATGAGGTATTTTTATAATAATCTGTTTCTTAACATGTATTGTTTATCAGTAATTGAATTTTTGTTATCAAGTTGCACATTAGATTAGCACGTCAAAGTATTATTTGTGTAATTTTAACCCTTTGTCTTATTACCAGTTGTTAGTTAAAGTTCAGTTAACATCGTCAGAACTAAAAACATATTTCTTCCAAAGATTTTTACTTTTCTCTGTTTAAATTTTTTTAAAAAAGGTGAAATAATATAAATTAATATCTTATATTAATTATATATTTTTTATTATTATTTGGAAAATACATTGTGTCGTAACATATCTAAGGTGTTTATTTCATTCATAACTTGGAAAATGTGTAATACCGGAAGCTGATAAAGTTTATTCCAGCAATTTGGCTGCAATTCGTAAAAAGTAAAGATAAATAAAATAAAATGGACGAGATCGTCGTAAGAATGATAGTTGAATAGTAAGATGGTGTAACACTCTAGTTTTAACTGATGAACTACCTCACGTATGTGGAATAATTGTATATATATAATACGTTTCACTTCCCAAATGTCAAATTGACATTATGTGAGGTTCTAATAGGATTTTCTCCTCAAAGATGGATCGATCTGACTCTGATCACAAATCAAGAAGTATAGAACGTAGATTATCAGGTAGGCGTAGTAAAATCAAAATGTTTCATTATTAAAACTTTTGAAATGTGTCAATTTTAATTTTTAAAAGGACGATTTGTTAAAGTCTTTAGTTGAGAGAATGATTGCGTGGCTGTAGATTTAATTAGTGTATTTACTAATATGTAAACACAATGGATTTGCTCAAGTACACTGTGAATGAAGTGATTGTTTGAACTTTTGTAAATATATGTTGCTGATCCACAGAAATTTAAGAAAAAATTGATTTGTATGTTATACAACATGACAACAAAATACAATTTATGTATGTTGTTCAGTATCGTATTAATGATATGAAACTCATTACATCATATTGTACACAAGTATTCGGTTGGAATATTTTTATTCCTTAAAAGCTCTTTAATACTCTTATATAACAGAGATTTTTTTTTTTTTTAAATTTTAAAACGTGAATTGTTAATATTTCACGTGTTTGTAAATGTTCATTTGTAATGCATTTATATGAATACTTAAGTAGATTTGATCTTAGTGAAATAATTATTTTGAGGTTAAAAAAATTGTCAATTATATTTGGTTATGATTATATATTTATGAACTATTATAAAAATTAATTATTCATTTTTAAATATTTTGTGAGAACAAAGTAGCTATTTGTAATGAATTAATAATGATAGGAGTATTATTCTTTTGTATAGAAAGTTTAGAAATGTCAAATAGAAAAACCACAATAAAATGACTGAGGAAAAAGAATGAAAATCTGGTTTGTTTGTTTTTCATTAGTACATTTTCATATATAGCGGACTTAATCTTTGACTCAGCATTTTTGAAACATTATGAGAATATTTCTCGTCTATTTATTTCCATATAATGTTAATAACAGTATTATAATAGAAATTTTTTAAACGTTTCTCTGTTATTAAGGAAATGAATATTTTATTAAATATCAGAACTCGATTTTGTGATGGAATGTACAGTTCTTAATATGTTTTAAGATTTCTGAAAAATTTAGAAATAAATTATTAGTAATCTAAATGTATTTCAAGAATTTAAATGTAAAAAAAAACCCATTTTTTTAAAAAATGTTATGTTCTTTTCAATATTGGATTTGAAATGTATTCTGTTTTGTGTTTTAATTTTATGATTTACATTTTTTACTTTTATTCTAAGCATGAAATACTTTTTCTAAAAAAAGGAAAGAAAGTTACATATATGAATCAAATAAAAAAGAAAATTGTAAAAAAAAAAATAATGGGTAAAATGTATTTTTAAATAATCAAATTTTAAAATTTAAGAAAAAAATTATTTTGAAATCTTGCATCTCCCTGTGTATTATATCTTGATACTCATGTACAATGTGTGTGTGTGTTCTTGAATAATTTATTTTTTAATTAGTTATAAGTAATGCATGTATTTAAATTAATTTTGTGGTTTTCTTTATCACTGTTGTATTAAATGAATTTTATTTATTAAAAAAAAAAATGTTTGTTTAAAATATAGAATTATGCCTTTTATACTAAGTAATATTTTGAAATGGGAAACTGTATCAATGAATGGGAACAAATTATTTTTATTTAGGTGCATTTATTATATATTTACACTGTGATATTTGTTCTTATAAAATCTTCATTATATTTCTAAGGAGTATTTTGAAAAGCATATTGATTTAGATCTTCATAATTTTTCTAATATTTACTTTGTTTAATGTTGTGTTCATAAAAGTTTTTGAATATATACAGACATGCTTACGATTATACAGATTTTTTCAAAATACTTTGAATTCAGTATTGGAAAAATTAGTGACATTTAGAAAAGTTGTGTCTCAGAAAGGGATTTGAATCCAATTTTGTTATATATTTTATATACATCAGAGACATTTTCTTCTAATCTTTGATTGTGAATGAGTTATGAAGATTGTTGTGAGCTACAAATGATACTATACTTTTGAACAAATTCTATTCTATTTGTGTAATAATTATCAAGATATGTAATCTTCTCTAAAATAAGGTTAAACACTAAGTTATTTATCACTTGCATAATTGAAAAGCTCTCTGAAAGTAATCGTTGCTAATAATACAATTTTGAAAAAAGAAAATTGCTATAGAAAGTAAATGCATCTATGAAAACAGAATATATATATATGTATAATTTGGTTTTATAATTTTTTTAGATATTTATTTACATTTACTTTTTGCTGTTTAATTGAACCGAATTAGTTTAATATTTGTACTATGTTGTCTTTCTTCTTTTTTTTTTTCTATGGTTGATTTTCCATATTGCTTATAGTTTACCATATTTAATTATAATGTAATGTACTGAAGTGGTCAGATCAGTAATAAAATTGTAAACACACATTATATCCATTATTCTAAATGTTTGCCTTTCTTTTTTGCTTTTAGGCTCTTCTTTTATAAGTGTTCAGTTACTTTATAGATTTTTATTTCTGTTTTCAAGTTTAAATTGTAATTTGTTTAATTATAATAATTTTACATGAGTTATATTAAAGTTATTTGGTTTTTTGATGACTTATTTAATTATGTAGTTTCTCAGATATTAATGTTGTAAATTTATGATTGATATGAATAATTTGTTTATCATGTGATATTTTGTGAATTATAATATTTATGTTTTTTTCTTTATCTACAAGAATGATGTAAAATAATGTACGATGATAAAATTATAATTTTTGACAGTACTATGAAAATTGTATTTTTAAAGTAAACAGTTATTTATTTTTGTAAAATGTATTTATTAGCACTTATAAATGTAAGAGGCCTGAATATTTTTAAGTTTTTTTCTCGTTAAATAAGAGATCATAGTGATAAAAAAAAATTTAGAGTTATTTTAAGAGTTGGAGACTATTTTAAAGTAGTATTTATTGTTCATTTACAATAAAATTAAAATTTGGGTGCCATTGTCTGAATTTTTTACTAATCAATTTTTGTTCTAAAATAAATTGATTTTTAAGAATCTTTAATGTTTTTGTTCCTTTTTTTAGTCGGAGGTGAGTCATCCAGGTCTTCTAGTAGTGACAGTGTACCTGGGGACCACAGTTGTGATTTTGAACCTGCATTAGAATTTGATGATACAGAATTGGTTCATGCTGTAGAAGCAGGTATGCATAATGAAAAACTATTTAAATCTCCTTTGTTGTGCAGGTTTGTATTTTATTAAGTGAAATCTGTAATAATATTTCAGAAAAGATAAAAGTTCTTTATTCAAAGACTTACATAGTTTCTGTGTTCTTTCAGGCATATCAATGCTGTTAATGTTTTATTCATTTTTTTCCCCTTTAGACATGGTATTTGAAAAGATTTTATGAAATGAAATTAAAGGGCTTAAACTTTTATTTTGTCATGTTTTGTTTATGTGCATGTTTGAATTTAATACACTTTTTCTCTGATATTTCAAACCCATTGGATTGCTGACATGTCAAAAATATTGTTTTCCTGTTTGATATTTTTATTTAATAAAATTATTTTCTCAATAGGGATAATTTTTCCTCTATGGTAGGAAACACAGTAAAGTAAGTGCATAAATTCGGTCTGAAAGTACTGTAAATAATGTTTTGTGTGTGTGAAGGTTGGGACCTGTGAGGTTTGAATTATACTTTAAGTGGAATCAAGTAATTTGGTTTGCAAATGTTTCTTTGCTTAATATCTTTTTAAGTACTTTCATTTAATTGATAAAAAGTTTCATAATCATAGAATTATGTCTCTACTGCATGAAAAAATAAAATGAAATTTATCGTTGTAATAGTTTAAAATTTGAAATAAAGAGCATAACCCATTTTTTCTCTGAATCATTTGAAATGTCACTTCTTATGGAATTTTTTTTTTTTTTTTTTTATCTTTTAAATTCAACTTATGGTATAAAATTTTTGAATTTAGCTGTTGGACTGGTTTTGTACATTTCCCCCTCTCTTTTTCTCCTTTTTTAGGACTTTAAGTATATAAGAAAAATATCATGAGCATATAAAGAGATATGCATCATAATGTTTTGGACTTGGAATCTATGCTAGATTAATGTAAATTTAATTTTTTTTTTTTAAATTTTAGATATGGATTTAGATAATGATAAAGAAACTGTGAACACAGATAGTGATTTGTTAGAATCACCTATGTCTGATGGCTTAATGGAGGATAATTTTGAGGAAATCTTGGGAACTGATGCATTCCAGCCTGATATTGATGGAGATGATGAAGAAGATAATGATAACAGGGTTGTAGAAGAAGAGGAAGATGATTTCTCCGATATTGCTCAGTATGGAATTATTGAAATAGCAGGTAAATTTCTTGGATAAGTATTTTGTTGTTGATATTAAAAGGAATATTTATAATAAATGTATTTATATCTAACATATATTCATGACTGAAAATTTGATTTATGACTTTTTTTTCTTTTTCTTTTTGTTTCACAGAGTAACTAGTTATTTATTTTTTAAATCTTGTATAAAATATATTTTATTAGAAGCTAGCTAATTAAGAAGCTGTTTTATAAGTTTGTTGTATACTTATCACAGTTCTGTGCAAATATTTTAAGACATTCTTTTAAATTTGGGATGTACTATTAATATAAATATACCATTTAAAAGTTTAATGTATGCAATACATAAATGTTCCAAATTTGAGAAAATGATTATTACTTGAATATACTTTTGCAACATTAATTTTATAATTTGGTTGTGCATTTTGCTTTTTCAGTTAATGTTTTAGTAAAATTTTGAAGGTTTTGGTTTTATCTACTCATCTATTTTAGAAAATAACTTAAACATCTGAACTATTGTTTCTTAATTTAGATATTTTTTCTTTCTTTTCTAATAAGATTATATGGATAATTGTGTATTTATTTATTGCTAGCTAGTATACCCTTTCTTCTCACGAATGAATTGAAAATCTGCAATTCAGATGGAAGGATAAGTTTTATTTAATGAGAACCAACTTTTAAATGTAATTTTAAGTGAAGAATAAATTAGCCTCCTAGGAAAGAATGATTTAATAAATGAAATAGCAAAGTGAAATAAATTTAAATCGATAAGAGGATTGAGCTTGAAGTTAATGTATCATATTTTATAAGTTTTCATAATTTTAAATATTTAATGTATAAAACAATTAAATTTAAAAATAAAGTTGTAACTAATACAAACATAAAGCCTAAAAGAAATTAAAATTACAGAAATATTGAATGTTACATTTAATTTCTTCACATGGATTTATGTTTAAAAGTTAACAATCCTGCTACTAAGCATGAAATATTTAAATGATTAGCAAAGAAAAATTCAGTTGGCAGCTTAGAACTGAAATACAATGTATGATAAAATCAGGCAATACAATCACTAAAATTGACAAAAACAAAATTATTTAGAACTAATGGAGAAAATATGATTATCTGTGGCAATACAATTCATTAAAAAGGGCACATATAAAATATATTTCAATTAAGTGTGAAAGAGAAAATTGGCTTAGCAGGAATCAACACTTGAAATAAATTTCACCAATAGTATAAGTATTTGACTAATAACAATAATGTAATTGATAAGAATGTCAATGAGAGAACAAAAAAAAAAAAATGTTAACAGGCAATCTAAAATATAAAAATTAAGAAAGAGTAATAATAGTTTTTAAAAGTTTTCAAAAAGCAGTTATTCAACACTTTTAGAGAATTGTTGCCAAATTAAGAAATAACTCTTTTAAAGAATTTTTTTCATGCTTTTTTTTTAAATAATATTCCTTTTGGGTGGGGATTCATTCAAAAAACAATCGCAATTATTTTACAAACTAAAGGAATCGTAATAATAATTTTAGAAAGAAAAAAAAATTAATCACATCTAAATCAAAATTGATTTGTCTGCCTGCAGAAGGTATACTATTTCATCATACTTAATGTACATGAAATTTAAATTAAAAATTCATAAAATCTATTTTGAGTTTTAAAAAAAAATGTCATTGTAGTGTATACTATCAGTGTTCACAGATTCTTTGTATCAGATTTTATGCTCATGTATTTTGTAATTCTTCCTCTGTGTCATCGACAAAATGAAACCCTTTATTTTTTACCTGAGTATGTGCTATTGAACTGTATATGCACAGTGAAGACAAATTAACATAAAAATTCAATTTTTAAAAATTCAAGGCAAATTTTAAAAAAAACAGCTCCATTTGCACACCATCAGTATTTATAGATTATTTCTTCCAAATTTCATAGTCATGCCTTTTATAATCTTTTTGCACACCATCAACAAAAATAGCAAATTCTTCATTTTATTGATATAGATTTCTGAATGTAGAGGTGATGTTTTATTTACTGAATCTTTCTTTAATCTAATTTTACTAAAGTTCTCTTTAATTTGCAAATAGCCATCTTCATTATGCCTTTCTTGTGTTTATTTCCTTATTTATTCTTGGTTTCATACATAAAAAATCTCAATTATATGAGACCTTTAAGGAAAAAGTCCAACTCTTTCTTTAAGCATTATTTGAATTTCTCCTGAATTTTTGTTTCTTTGCTTATTTAATTTTAAATTAATTATTCTTTCTTACAGTTCTTATATATTTATTATATATGTTTTCTTCCAGAATTATTGTTTTTAATATTAAGTTATTATTCTTTATTTGTTTCTAAAAATGAAATTTTCTAGGCCAAATTCATATATCAATTTCAAGTCACCAAAAACTTATATGATTAATACATATTTTCACGATTTTTGTTGTAATAATTTTCAAACATAAATGCACTTTTAATTTCAATTACTTATATTATTATGGATTATTATGTATATCAATTTTTATTTAAATAGTTTATCATTTACATGAAGGAAATGTTGGAATTTTTCAGTCAACATTCCTTATACTTTCTGTAGTATTCATAGAGTAAAAATTTGGATTAAAACTAATTTTTATGTAATATTACAAATGTATGATTTCATGTCTAAGCATTATTTTTGTGATAATTTTCATTAAAATATAATTAAATTACATGTATATTTTATAATTTTTGGTTAGAAAAATAAAAATTTATTTAAAAAAAAAATAGGAAATAAATAAAGCCTTAATTTAAGTAGCAAAGGATATCAAGTCATTGAACCTTGCAGATTTAATTTTTCTAAAATGAAAATTTCAGTGATCATGTAAATAGATTTATATGAATAATTTATTTTATGACTGGATGTTTTCACAATATTCTTATAAATGTTGTGAATTTTTTTTTTTAGGTGATGATTCATATGGTCGAAAAGTTATTGTTATATCTGCTTGCAAATTGCCTTCAAATAAAGCTTTTAATCATGCAAGGTTTCTTAGGTAAGAAATCATTAGAGTATTTTTAATTTTCTGCATATTACACAAGTCTGCAAGTATAAAACTGCATGAGATTTATTTATTGAAACTGTACTGCCAGAAAACTGTATTGGACAAAAACTGACTGGGCACTCCAAGATGCCTTAACTCCTAGTGAAAAATATTGTCTTCAATACGACTTACGCTCCTCTTGGAAAAGTTTTATTACCTTGTCTTCATAATAAATTAGGGCTTATGAAGCTATTTATTAAATCACTGCCATTAGATAGGAATGTTTCAGATATTTATGTTCCTGAAACTGTCTGTAGCCAAGTTGAAAGTGGGAGTTTTTACTGGCCTCAACATACAAAAACTTTGATCCATTCTTTTTGGAAGCAATGGGAAAAAAGATTTGTGAAACTCTTTCAGCAGCATAGTGTTCAGATTTTTAACTCAAAAAAACTTGTATTTTGGAAATTCTACAAATCCATCGTGCAATACATGCTGACTGTGTATAGAGTTCAAGGATGTAAGGTGGGCTTAAAAGTTTATTTCCGACACTCCCATGTAAACTATTTTCCTGAAATCTAGGGAGCCAACAGTGAAGAGCTGGGTGAAAGATTTTTCTGGGATGTCTGTGATATTAAGAGATGCAATCAAAAAAGATAGAGCATCAATTGCTAACTGACTACTGTTGGATGCTCAAGCGAGAAGACAAAATTGGGAAGCGAAAATGAGCTCTGAGAATCGTCAAAGAGAGGAAGAAATTTAACCAGGAAAAAGTGAATCTTTAGTTGTGAATGTATATTACAAAAAAATTGTTTGATTAATTATAAGGAATAATATGTTTAGCTCTTGGTATTAAAATAATTTCTTCTTAATTGCAGTGGTTTTTTTTTTTTTTTTTTTTTTGAAAACCTTTCTTCTTTCTTATTATGCACAAAAAAACAGCAACAACCTGTGCATGATCAAGGGAAATTTAGACCATATTTTTTATTCAAAATACTTTAAAACATATAATTCAACAAAAGTATCCCTTGCAGATGATTTTTTTTTTTTTTTTTTTTTTTTTTTTTTTTTTTTTTGTTGACCTGTGCTATCTGATTTCCTATTTTAATTCCCTATCTCTTAGAAATGTTTAATCAATAGGTTTACACTGTTAAAAGCTTTAGTTATATAAAGAAAGTATTTCTTAAGACATTAACCAAACAAATTCTTAAAAAAATATGATTGAATCATTTTTGAGATTTGTTTTTTAAAATATGTATTAAAGTGGAAAACATTCCTTTTCAAATTAACAAGTATATCAATTTCTACACTTTTAAGTATGGACTTTTCAATTAACTGCACATATCTGTGCTTGAAATTTAAATGGCTGTAATTATATATAGTGACCAGCTTTAGCCATAATAGTTATGTCTATGATTAAACAAAATAAAAAAAGAACTAAAAGGCATTATAATTATATATATTATGAAAATATACCTAAAATTATAGGGAAGAAAATAATTAACTAAAATCTGTGATAAAATGAAAAAATGTATTCTTAGTGTCTAAATTATGTAATTGAACGGACTTACCCTGTATTGCTTTGTAAACTTGAGAAGTGGTAATATTGTGAAGCTTTGTTCTGTATTTTTGCACATTTTCCTTAACTTGTTACAATATTTATCTAGTTCACACTCCAATTTGAAGACATCACTGTGTCATTCACATTTTCATGAGCATGTGTTACTTCTCAAAATAGTTCTCCATGCAGAGACCAATATCCCACTTCCCTCATCAATATTTCTTCAGTTTCCGTACCTTGAATCTGCTTAACTTCTTTGAATGATATGTAAATAAAATAAACTTTATAAAAGCTCCTGGCTTATCAATTTCTAACATGGAACAAGATTGAACGTTTTTGAAGACATTTCATCACTGTTGAAAATTTCCTAATTATAAACTGTATCTAACTATATAAGTTGTGTTGACTCGTATCACTTCTTAGCTTTGTCTAGAATTCAAAAGTCCAGCAGCTTGGAGCTATTTTTTTCTTGGTTGAAATGTAAAACATATTATTCATGCCACTGAGTTCCAATAGTTGTTGAAAGAAAATATTTTCTTTCCCACTCTTCTTCTTTTTTTTTTTTTAAAAAAAAAAAACAGTACTGTACTATGAATTAATGATATTAATAACATCATTGTTTAGAACAAACTTTTAAGTGTTCATTGAGTGGTGAATGAAGTTTCATAACATTTTCTTCTAGGGATGGTTTCTGAGGATCAAAACTTAAAATCATGTATTGTATGTTAATTGTATTTAACATTTTTGTCCCTTTAACTTGAGTATATATTATTATTACTAACATTTGTCCTTTAAAAGTTGAAATATTAATTACATTCTCATTCAAAAAAAAACAATTATGCATGATTCTTAAAATTTGTGATTTTTTAATATACATTTCTTGATTAATGATTTGTAAATAGTAAATTTTACAATGCTTAAAATTGGCTTAAACCTTCATCTTTTCTGTACACTTTTTGAAATGTTGACATAATCTGTATTGCTCTTTCTTTTTACTCTTTTTGTTATGGTGAAGAAGAGTTTAAAGGAAACCTTCAATACCTTAAACATATTCCTAAAGTATGTTATATATAATTTGATTAGTTTTTGTAAAATACTCTTCTAATTTTGGTTCTTTAAGAATAAATTTGTTAAGGAAGGAGCTTTCTCTGTCACTTATAGTGTTAATGTGATCTGATAAAATATTTTGCAAAATATAAATGAAATGATCATGCTCAGAGATTTTACTATATATATTTTTCTTTGTATTTCATTTTAATAGAAGATACCTTTATAATTTTTTCATAATATTGAATTGTTAGATGAATTTGCAATTTCTCTCAAATACAGTTGTCTTTTTTGAATATATTCCATAACTTGAATATTGAATATATATATATATATGAAAGTGATCTGTCAAGTTTTTTTAAAAAAAATAATTGAATACAATTTCTCATAATATTTTTTAAGTTTACACTATTGCATGTTTTTAACCATTACATAAAATTGTGTTATTAATTTTTAGGTACCTGATGCATACCTTAGATCAATTTGTAGAAGCTGATTACACACTTGTGTATTTCCATTATGGATTAAACAGTAAAAATAAATTACCTTTAAGCTGGCTTTGGGAAGCTTATAAGGCTTTCGGAAGAAAGTAGGTTAAATTTTATTTTGTCAATTTTTTTAAAAAATTACTTCCTAATCAAATATAAATACTTTACTGTTTTTATTAATTTTTATCCCCAAATTAATAAAAATAATGTAATATCCTTGTTACAATATAATGTTACAGTCTCAAATTTTTTTCAATGTTTTCCTATTATTTTAATGAGAATCTAGAATTATAGAGTTTCACTTTATATATATTTTTATGTTCTTTAAATACATGTCATGGGTTCGAAATTCAAACATTGTTTGAAAATAATTTTGTACCCCCCATCATTGATGGGGGGTACTAAATGAACTATAAAATGTATCTTGGCATTAATATGCATGCAAATGATTTTAGCTCATTGGAATAATTCTGATCAAAATGGTTACAACTGAGCCTTACCCACAAAAGGAAATTTTTCGCCAATTTTTCGGAAATTTTTCGCTAACAAGTTTACTTAGTTTGCTTATATTATTTTGTGTTATTTGAGTGATATACAATATCTACTTGCAAAATTTATTTAATTTGACGGTGTACAGATAAAAAGTGGTACAGATACTGTGAATAATGAGGGAAAATATTGGATGTAGTTATTTATTTTTCTTTTTGTGATATGTGTATGTGTGTAATTTGGTAGGAGTGTTTGTTACTGACTTGGTAAAAAAGCAAAAGCCAATAAAATAAATTGCGAAATGAATATGTGCAAGTCCATGTTTTTAAAGTGTATCAGATAAAAAGATTTTTAGGTAAATATGGTAATTAAATATTTCATGATGTTTAAAAAATTGTGTGTTTTAATTTAGACATTTTAATTTGATATTTTAGGAATTATTATTTCTAATATTTATCATTTATTGGTTTGTTCAAAAGTTTAAGTTATAAATGTTGTAAATATTACTTTAATGTACTGCTAATACTCCTTTAAAGACTATAGTTATAAAAAAAAAAAAAAAAGGAGTGAGTTAACTGTTACACTGTTAGAAAAGGGTGACATTTTAAAAAGCAATTTGAACCATGATTGCCACTTAGAGTTACTGTTTTGTCATAACAAGAGTGCAATAATTGTTGGTTCTCCTAATCATAAACTGGTTTAATAAGAAAAGATAGAGGAGGAAAATAACTGAAAGGTGTTATCAATTGCTTACAAAAAGATTAATACCCGAAATGTTATACAACTCTTAAAAGTTTTTCACTAATTTTTTAATCATTAAAAAAATAGAATTCTTATGTGATGCAACATTTTTTTTTTATCATGATAAGTAACATTATTAAAATATCACATGTATATTGTTCTTTTGTTTTAAAAAATTTCAGTGTTTAAATTTGCTATTCATTATTTTCTGTAAATTACTTTGTTGATTATTATCTCTCCTACCCCCCACCCCTTATTTTTGTCATTTGAACTTAGCTTACTGTTGTTGTTTTATATTATGAGGGTAGTTCAATAAATTCATAGAAAAAAGATTGAGAATAACAAATCGTTTCAGGTATATATATTTTTTTTAACTTAATCTTTTATATTACCAGGATGGTTCAATAAATTCTTAAAAAAGATTAAGAAAAACAAATTATTTCTTGTAGATTTTTGTTATTTCTGAGTGTAATCTCCTTTTAGTATTATACTCTTTTGCAAGCATTTATCCAACTTTTTAAGCTATATTTTGGAAGGTCCTCAAAAAAAGGCATCTGTTTAAGTCATGACCACTTTGTTTCATGTGAATCATTGTCTGATGAGCCATATTTTAAATTTGGAAATAAAAAAAATCACTTGGAACCAAATTTGGTAAATACGGTGGCTTTTGTAATAATTTGAACTTTAATTCTATGATTTTGGCCATCAAAACTGTGCTGGTGTGCACCCATGTATTGTCTTGATGGAAGTGGATCTTTTTCTTTTTCAAATGAGGACCTTTTTTCTTGATTTCTTCTCTCAACTGGTGCAATAAAAACATTTATTATTATTTTTCCTTTATCCAAGTAATCAGTGTTGATGATTTGTTGTCATCCAAAAACACTGTGGCTGTCACCTTGCCAACCAATTTCATTGACTTTGCTTTCTTTGTAGCCTGTTTGCCTTCAAAACTCCACCGTTTTGATTTTTTTTTCACACCCAATTTTTGTGCAAAGTTGAAAACACTTTACCTTGTGATATGTCTGTGCCTCAACTATTTCATGCACTTTGATTTGTTGATCACTCAGAACCACGTCTTGGATTTTGTCAGTCATTCTGAGAGTAATCACTTCCACTGGACATCCTGAATGACGTTCATGTTTTGAAATGTGGATGTATGGCCACGTTTAATTTCAATTATCCAATTGTAAACAGTTGCAAACTCAGGAGCAGATGTGCAATAAACTTCATCCAACTCAGTTTTGATCTTCTTTGGTGCTAAGATTTTTAAATATAAGTGTTTGATTGCTGCTCGTAACTCACTTTTTTTTTTCCATTTTTCTAAACAAACACAAGTGTCTTGTTTCACTCAACAACAAAAATGAAATCGTGATGGAAATAACTGAGACTTAGACAGCTGTCTAGTGAGTCATGGTGCTTACTAAAAATAAACCATTTTTGAAACTATAAATACCATCTCTGGGATTTTTCTAAAAACTTATGGAATGACCTTTTTAATTTTTTAATTATATTTTCCTATAATTTTAGTGTACTATTTGTTTGAATAATTATTTTCAACTGAGTATAGAACATAAAGATATTTCTTTTATTTAGGTACAAGAAGAATTTGAAGGCTCTGTATCTAGTCCACCCTACAAACTTCATTCGATTTGTCTGGAGGTTATTTAAACCTGTTATTAGGTAGTTATTTCACCCTCATTCTCTAATTTGAACTTTTTACATAAAAATTCAAGTCTGTGATCATTATGTTAGTGATTTAAACAGTTGCTGGTCAAACTTTGCTCTTGATACGTTATTTTTTAATTGCTTATAATTAGACATTTTAGAGCCAATCACTTGAGAAATGATGTGTAAGTCTCCTCTCTTTTAAATTTATCTCAATTTAGGATTGTATAGTAAATTTCCATGGTATAGTAATAATCTGCATAACTACAATGTCATTTAATAAATATAAATATTTGATTTTTTTTAAAAAAATTGCTTGGAAAAGTAAATCGGTAACAAATATTAAAATGTTTAAGATATATTATGTTTTGAGTTCATCATGTTAGAAATTCGCAAAATAATTTTAGATTGATTTTTTTTTCTTTGTTTATTGTGCCTTTTTATTTCTTTAAAAGTATTCTTAAATGTTTAAAATGAAATTTTGTTGCAAATTACATTAAACATGAAAAAGTTGTTAAAATTGCACTTCATAGATTTATTTAATTTCTATTTTATGTTCCTTTAAGTAAGATTTCAGTTTCATATTTTTAATTGTATTAACTTAAGACAATGTTTAATATATATTATAGGATGTAACATTACCATATGTTTAATAATAATAATTCTAATATTTTACTAGAAAATATTTTTTTTCCTGATATCTTTATGAATTTACTTTTTCAGTGCAAAATTTGGGAAAAAAGTCATGTACGTAAATTATCTGCACGAGTTGAAACAGCATCTTCATTTTGATCAACTTGCCATTCCAAAGCCTGTTTTAGAGTAAGCAAATTTATTTATCTGTAAGCAATATTCATTACTTATTGTATGGTTGCTTGAATTCATTGGGTACAACTGGATTTATCAATGTCATCATAATAACTTAATGAATGATGTTGTTCTAATATCTGAATAGTTTTGATTGAAGTAAAACTTTTTTTATTAATAAGACTCATTGATATTAAATTATGGTTACAATCAACTAAATTCTATCAAAATGTAATTTTTGGTGAATTTGAAAAGAAGTTGGTGTGAAGGAAATTGAATTTCAAATCATATATATCATTTTTAAGTGAATTATTATTCTTCATAAATTTTTAAAAGGGGAAAATTATGAAGGAAGAAGGGATTCCGTTATTTTCTTGCTCATGCATGATCATTTTCTTGAAACTGGATTTTGAAAAATAGAAAATTTATGTAATTGCATCTCATAGGTTTGAAAATATGTGTTGGAAGAGAAATTGGTGAGTTTCTTAATAAATTGTTATGTTAGGAATTTTTTTTTTAATACTTCATCTAATGATATGATTTTTAAAGTTTTTATTTATTTATTTATTTGAAAAACTTTCTGAAAATAGTAAGTGCCATAATAAAATACCAGAATAATCTTTCAAAAGTGGAATTTATATAGACTTTTATTGGATGGAATGAAAATCCTCCCTCCTTCTTCATGGTGAACATTGAAATATGTTAAGTTTGATTAAAAAATTTCTTTTTATCACTCTAGCTTTATAGAATTTTGTTGAATTGACATGAAGATATTTAGGAAAGATAAATAATTTAAGATATGCTGAATAATTTCAGGGTGTAACATTTTAAATTTATATATTATTAATAATTTTTTTTTTCTCTAGACATGATAAGAAGCTGGTAGCAATTTCGAAGAATTCGAAAATGACATCTTCTAGCTCTTTCCATACGAACATACCAACATTTGAAACTCAACAGTTTAGAGTTCCAATTTCATAGTAAGTGATATTTTGTATATTTGTTGTAAAAGGCTGAATTGTTTTTGTAAGGAGTAAATAACATCATTTTGATGTTGTTTGTTTCCATTATGTATTTAAAATTTGTAATAGTTAAAAATTGTTATTGTTGATAAAAATATCTTACATGCCTTAATTTTGGCTCCATTTTCTTATCAGATTTTTTTAATGGGGGATCTTTCAACATAATAAGAGATAAAATTCCAAAAATTAATTTGAAAATAAATTTTTTTAGTTAAAGTGGAAAATTATTCCAGAAATAGCAAAAGCATAAGAGGATTATATTAATTTAATCAATAAATTATCAATGAGATAGCTAAGATATTGTAAAAAAAAAAAATTTTAAGGTTAAATTTAAATCTTTGAACTCTGTTGTGGCCAATAATGCGATATTTAAAAATATGATCTTAAAATCCACTCACTGCTACAGTGCTATGCTCGGTATGTTCACTTGATCTTTTTTATGAACTGTTACATGTGTTTGTTGCTGTAACTTCTTCTAACAGATAGAAAAAAATGTTAAACTAGTGCATTTTTTGATAGTTATTCCTAGAAACCCTGCATGCATATGGGTGATTGTTCTCAAAAATATCGCTGACAAATTATAAAACAATTTTCATTTAGTTGAAGATTTATAAACTTGATTTTGTTATATTGCAACAATTTTTTTTTTTTTTTTTTTTTTTTTTTTTAAATATTATATATGTACACTTGTAACTAATATAGTGCTGGTGTTATATATGAGTCACTAGACTGGATTGCAAAGGGTTATAATTCTTAATTTTATTCTGTTAAGAATATGCAATTCATACTTTTTTTTTTTTTTTTCGTTTTCTTTTTTCTGTAGTATTTTGGTTCCCCCCCCCCTTCTCTAGCTTTGAATTCCTTTATTTGATTTATTCTGAGACAGTTTTTTGAAGTTATATAATTTGTATTTTTTGCTATTAATATATTAAGGTGTAACTGGACTATGCTGAATTTTTATATATCCAGTGGTTGTTTAACCAAAGTTTATGCCAGATATTATATATAATAGTAGATAAAATGTGACTTTGAATTTCTTACATAATAAATATATTTGTTTTATTATTTAATGTTTTAAGTAGGAAGAACTTATTTCTGTGTCATATTTTGTAATACAATAATTTTTTATTGGTTTCTTTTGTAATTTAATTTTGTTTATGTATGGTATTCTACATATTTATGAGATAATGACCAATGCAGACCTTTTGAAAAAGGTTTTTGTCTATATTCACAAACATTTACATTTTTAGTGTTTATGCCTCATCTATAAGGTTAGTAGCCTAGAAACAGAGAAATTTCCTAACAAATCAACTGAAAAAAAAAATGGTAAACAGCTTGTTTTAAGTAGATTGAGATACAAAAATGACAGTAATTTCCATATGTCATTCTAATAGTATTTTGTACATGCAGAGATAATAGGACTTTTCATAAACCTAGAGAAATACTACTTGACTAATTTATCATTCTTCCACAAGCAACCAATGGGTCAATTGCTGAAATGTAGACACCAAAATGCAACATCCTCAGTGCTGTTAGTTTTTGGGGATTGGTGACCTCCTGGACAAATGAGGTTTGCTGAAATTTGCAAAATTTACTCTTTCAACTACACTCATCCAATTGAAATGATTGACAGGTCGATAGAAGTCTATCTTGTCAATCAATAGGATTCCTTGTACTGGAGCTTGGAAATTTTCTGTCTTTAAAACTCAAAGCCAAACTGCTGACCTCCTGATTGGATGGAGTAAACTCTGCCCACTCACAACTTAAAAATTTTCATAGGTGCAACCTACAAATAGAAAAAGTTTTTAATATTTTTAAGTACTTTCTGGGCAGTTTTGGAAATTCGTTCTCTCTTTCCTGCTTTTATAAACCATGCAATATAAGCACTACAAGCTCAAATGCCCAATTGAACATACTCTCATAGGATTTTTTAAGTGATTTTTTTTCCTTGTAGAAATCACTCAGCATGACATGGTTCTTTTTTGCAGTATAAAAGAACATAACAAAGGACAGGTCATTCCACGTGTCATGGAAGAGTGCATTGCTTATTTAGACAATGACAATGGTAAATCTTCCTAGTTTTTTGATAATTTTTTATTAATTTTTATGATAAACAATGTTTATATTAATTCATATCGTTTCGTCTTTTCAGCATTGGAAACTGAGGGAATTTTCAGGCGATCTGCCAATACCAAAATAGTACAAGAAGTACAGTCTTTGTTTGATGAAGGTACAGTTAATTAAAATTTTTGCATATTTTTTGCTAAAGATTATTTTGTGTAGTTAATTGTATCATGTAAATCTTAGTAGATTTTTAATGTACTGTATAAGTACCAAAACTAAATTGAAGAGTTATTTTTATTACATCAGATTCTGAAGAGTAGTAAAATTAAACAGGTCATTGAATAAAGTTACACATTTAAATTGTGGCTAATGTTTTATAAATGTTATTTTCTCCTTTTATTTAATTATGTATAGATGTTCCAGAAGTGTGTCCCTGCATGCTCTCCCTGAAATTAAGCTCGCAATATGCATATATAAAATTAACCTATAATGAACATAGATTTAAGCCAACAGTACTTATCGGTGGCTGGAATTTAAATGGCTTTAAATGTTTGTAATAACAAGTTTTACATTAAAGTATTGCATATAGAGAAAAGGTAAAAACTGACTGAAAAGTATTAAATATTTTATGTTGTATAAAAATGTACCTATGTTTTTGGAGATAAAAATAATTACAGTAATGAGTGTTTAAATGTAAAAATATTTTTCTTAGTGTCGAAATTATGTCAATGGACACCCCTGTATTACTGTGCAAACTGCAAAAGTGGTAATGTGGTGAAGCTGTGTTCCATATATGCACTATACTTTTTCACTGAATTTTTACAATTTTTTTTTTTTTTTGCTGAGTGTACACTTGTTTTTGAATGCATAACTAAACTGCCTATGTCATTATCATGAGTGAGTGCCACTTCTCAAAACAGTCCCCTCCCCCAAGAGTCTTGCCTTCTTTAGGCAAATACAGATATCATGACCTTGAGAAACTCAATTGATGGGGCAGCATAGCCAAATTTGGATTTTGTGATATGAACCGCAACTTTCAATCACTCAACTTTCACAATGCTGAGATCAACATCGAACTTCTTACAGAAATAGAATGTTTTGTGAAAAATCTGGCCACTGTCTTTACAATTATTCTATTTTCTCAGTAAAAAGAATGCCTTGCATAAAATAATTTTCTATTAGTGATGAATTAATAGTTTCTGTAGATGAAAAATAAAATTAAAAACTGGAGTAATGAAAGCTTCTTTGCAGGCTGCCACTAACTTATCAGTTTGCAAAGCAGAACAATGAATTAAAAATAAACTTCCTCAGTGTTATTGCAACTATGTTGACAACTATCTAATTATAAATTGTATATTATTGTATCATTTGCTGATATTGCATTACTTGTGCAGCAGAATTCCAATAGCTGATGAAAGGAAAACATTTCTCTCTTTTTCTAAACAGTGTTGCTGTTCAGAATGATATCAGTGACATCATTGTTTAGAACAAACTGCTGGCTCTATATTAAGTGGTGTATAAGTTCTCATAAAATTTCTTTCAAAGACAGTTTATGAGGAGTCTGCCTAACATTATGTGTTGTGCATTAGCTATATCTAATATTTGCGCTGTTAACCTCTATACATATATCTAATGTTTTTTTTTATTAAATATATTTTTCTTGTATATACTACAAATATAGTCATATATATTTAATACAAAATGTCACTTTTTTTAGCAAAATTTTGAAAAAAATTATGGTAATGTGTAAAAATTTCATTGATTTATTGAGAAAATATTGGGTGTTTTTTTAAATGCACTATGAATGCTTTTTGCAATAATCATTAATAACACAGTACACAATTTTGCACAACAATATAACTTTTTATATGTTGAAATTGTCCTCAAAATTGAACTACAGTCCATTAAGTTATAATAAAGCTATTAAATGTAAGCATCTCTTTTCTCACAATATATTAAAAACTGAAGATAACATCTTGCCAAACAAAATCATTCTGAAAGTGGTGTCATATAAAATTTGTTTTCTGCTTTTATAATTAAATAAGAAACTTTTATTTCATAGAACTTTGAGAAAATTGAAAAAAAAAACATTTGCAGATCATAAAAATAAGTTCAATGATCAATAATGATTCATCCATGGTTTAATATTGTTATATGGAAACCATCTATTTGATGTTAACATCTATTTGATATTACAGTACATTCCATAATCTAACATGGATCAAACCATTTGCTTTTGGATTTTTTTCCCATGTGGATTTGAGAGTTTGTTAACCACCAGGTCATATTGCATTTTTGTGATGTGTTTCTTGTTTTCTAATTGGTTACACATATTTGCACTATAAAACAACTTTTTATTAGAAATTGTTCTCAAAATTGAACTACTGTCCATTAAGTGATAATAAAGCTATTAAATGTAAGCATCTGTCAATTCAATTGTATTCAGTATAGTAAAAACTGAAGATAGTTCACAATTTGAAAAAAAGTGTCACAACTTGTTTTAACTATCAATATACTGTGTACATTTTTATGTTCTATTTTTAATCCATACAAGAATATTCAAATAAATTTAATTTCCATGTTTGAATTTAATTTCATAGTTGCTGTTTGACAAAATATTTTATTGGATATTTATATCACTGAAACAGTTCAGAATGTGTGTAAATACATGTTTTAATAATTTATGTTTCTATCTAGAGGGATTTATCTTTGGCATTCCCATTAAAATTATATCAAACCTCGGCAATCCAAAAAAGCTGTGGTCTCAAATGTGCCAGATTAAGGAGTGCTTTCTGTATTAGCATATACATATATATCTTAAATTGTATTCAGTACAGAAAAATTTATAAAATTTTCTTCTGTATTACTTGAATCAGAAAGATCAGGTGAAATATCAATAAGGAATTGTAAGAAACTTTCATTAATTTTTCACCACAGATTGATGAAAGTTAGTAAGCATTATTTTATATATGAATAAGTCAATATTTGTATATAAATAAGTTCAGAACTTTAAAAAACCTGGACATTTACTTCTAACTACTTTGTATTATATTATATTATGTACGAAAATTCAAAAACCAAATATTTAAAAAAATAATTACAATTACATGTGAAATTCTCTATTCTTGAATAAAGGTATGTTGAAATGATGCATCACCAGCGTTATGAACAATAAATGGAATATTCACTTGGATTTGTAAAAATTATTCAATGAAAATTGGTATAAATTAAAAGACTTGCAGTAAGAATTAAAGTGGTCAAAATTAATTTATAACATTAAAACAAGTGATTCAGTTTTAGTCTCATTTAATGGAAGAATCAAATTATTCAAAAAATTTGTTACATTTTTTTCTTCATTGGCAGGTAACTAATGATATAAAATTATAATTCAGGTAAACCTGTATGTTTTGATGATTATGGAGATATCCATGTCCCTGCTGTGATATTAAAGACTTTCCTCAGAGAATTAGAAGAACCTATTCTCACATTTGAATTGTACGATGAAATTATGACTTTTCAAGGTAATGTTCATTCCCTTCAGAAATAATGCTTATTCTAGAATAGTTTAAATTTGACATTTTTTTTCCACCTTTAATTTTTTTGTAGAAATTTTTCCTGGAATGGAAGAAAATTAGTTTTAAGTCTTTAAAAAAAAAACCTTATGTTTATTAAATAACTTTTTATATAATTATATCCTTAAAATAATTTGTGCGCATATAATTTAAGATTAACTTTTTTCAATACAATTTAAAAATGTTATAGTTCTTGCAAATAATATTCTACTTGGTTCCCATTTATTGGATGGCAAATTTTGTAAAATATCATTCAACTAGAAGTATATAAATAGCTTAACAAAACTGTATACATAATTATGAAAATGAGAGAATTTTGATTCTTTTTATTATTAATTATTGCAAAAAATTAATGCTTTGTTTTGAGATTATCTTTATCATTACAATTTTTGTTGTATTATTAATTGTGTTATGCTATATTATAATATTTGTAAAAATATAATTTTAAAAAATTTTATGTTTAGAATTAACTTCAATTGAAAAGTTACCTGTTGCCAAATCTCTGATATTGCACAGACTTCCAGAAGACAACTATGAAGTGCTGCGATATTTGTTTGAGTTTTTAGCGAAGGTAATTTATTATTTTACTAACAGTATTATAAAATTTTAATGGTTAATGTGTTGAATAATATTTTTGTAGAAATAATCCCCATTAATTATTTGCTAGAAAACTACAATTATGTTTCAATTATATATCAATATTATATTATTGTATTAAGTTGTATGTTACAACCTTTCCAACCTCTCCCTTAAAATTAAAACAATAATAATTTCATCAATATAACAAAAATTACCTTTTAAGCTGTGTTATATATCTGTATTAAGAGAGCAAACCCATCTACAATTAAATCAAATTTAAATAATTGTCATGTTTAACATTTTAAAAAGGCAGCTAAAATTGTATTATTTAAAATCAAGTTTCTCTTTAGAATAAAATTGTTCATTGGAATTATCTTCAAAAATGTTGTTTATTATGTGAGTTTCTGATTAAAATCTGTGAGTTTCATATTTATACAGAATTTCTCTCAAAAGTATGAAATTTTATCTGTCATGAAAATGTGCCTGAAATTAAACTTTTTGAAATCTGTATTAATGAGGTATTTTTTTAATCAAATAAATTCAGATTTTTGCGAGGTTTATGTTGAGAATTTTGATATTATATTTTTTTGTCAGATTTTAATGGTGTTGTACTAAATTCTTAGTGTTAAATGTTTTCTTTGCAGGTAATAGACCGGAGTGATTTGAACAAAATGACTGCATCGAACTTGGCGATTGTCTTCGGACCAAATTTGCTGTGGGCTCGCAACAAACAAGCCTCTCTATTCTCCATTACAAAAATTAACCACTTCACCGAGTTCCTCTTGAAGTACCATGACTTGATTTTTTCCAAGTAGAATTTCTAAGGAGGAATAGATGAAAAAAAAAAGATAAGAAAAAGTAAAAAGGTGCTATGAGACTTAAAATTGTCAACTATGTTCACCGGTGTCTAAAATTAAGATTACAAGGGGGGCCTTCTACAAGTATTGTATGTAATTATTGTCACAATGCTGAGAATAGGGTTGCTGATTGTTTCAGTGTTACGCACATGAATGAATTTGGTCATTTTGTACTGTATTTGGTTGGCAGTATTACTCATTGTGTGGTGGTGCCTGGTTTAGGAAGTTGATCAGCATATTTGCTACTTTAACTATTTGCTCAAGAAATTCTCAGCGATTAAGTTTTTTTGTGTGTGTCATTTAATTGCATATCATTCAATCAAGAATTGATTGATGGATATTTTTATAAAATAGAATCTGATACAAGATTGTCATTATTAAAACCAAGATGCAGAGAACTAAATAACTTTCTGAATTTAGGATATGTAAGATAAAATGAAAATAAGAAAGTCTTGTTTCATAAAGAAAAGAATTTTGTGTAGTTACTGATAAATTTTTCTTAGTGTACATGTCTATAACATGTACATTTCCTGTAATGAATACTATGAACTGAAGCAGTTTTCTCTTGATAAAAGTAATATTTCTGTAACTTTCACTTTCCCTTGCACTTAATACATTTGTAGATCAGTTCAGTCACAATTAAATCGTAATGAAAACTTTATATGAATTATTATTGTATATCTATCTTTGGTAAATTAGTTTTAACTTGCAGTTGGTATGTTTTTAAACTATGACATTTCACTACCCTTTGAGGTTAAATGTATTTTAGTAGATTACTTGCACCAGTTTATTAATTTGATGTATTTTATTGTATATTTGAACTTTAATGTTTTTATAAAAAATTAATCTTTTCTAAAAACACCTGAACTTAATTTTTTTTGTCTTCCCTAAATGTATTTATTTTGTTCATATAAAGACTAGAATGAAAATTAATATGATTTAATTAAATGATTAGAAGTGAGAAAATTAGTTTCTCTGAATGATTCTAAAAATATGAAGTGAGAATTCACTAGATTTTAAATTTTTGTAGTTTGACGATGAAGAAAACATTTATATATGCTTTTTTTTAAAAGAGATTTTATGAGTTGTAATTCAAAATGTCATTTTAAATATTAATGTTAACTGTCATAAGTGAGATGTGCTTTCATATAGTATTTAATTTCATTAAAAAAAATTTCTCTTTGAAAAGGCAAATTAAACTTTTCCAACAAATATGAAAAATAATGCAGCAATTTGATTATATTAAAATTTTAGACTCAAATTATAATTTTGAATGTAGTACATTTTATCGAAAATTAGTAACAAAATTTTTTATGCATATACCATAGAATAATTGTGTTTATGTGTGATGTATCATATCCTAATATATATGTAATATAACATTTTTTTCGTGAGATTTCTACTTAAGTTTTTAAAAATTGAAATTTAATTATGTAACTGTTTTTAAGTTGAATTGATCTGTTATTCAAGATTATATCACCTTTTTTAAAACTTAAAAATATGCAATGAATTCAAAATATTTAGATGGCAATTGTATCTAATGATTATAAGTAATTAAACTTAGCAATTATTTACAATTGAAAATGTTTGTTTTGAATTTTTTGGGAAAGGAGCAGTGCTTTAGCCTTTTTTCCTCACCCATATTAAATAGAAATTAATAACCAAATTTAGTTTATCTATATTTAATTTTGTTTTGTGATAATTGTTGATCTGACTTCTGATTTTAAGTCAGGCTATTCATTAATTTATCTTTTGTTATAAACAAGATAATTATGACTCAGGTTCTATTCATTTAATTTCAATTCTGAGTGAGAGCAATATCAAGATTAAAGCAATTTGCATGATGAGCATCTGATTTAGTATGTATTTGAATAATGGAATATGAATTGTTTTAAAAATCTTTTTCTTATCCAGGACTAAGAAAGAACCAGTGGTTCTGTATGCTTTTTCTCTTATGAAGTCATGTATAAATTTATGTTATCACTATCTTTGTTTTATTCCATTGTAATCTAAATATATCCTTTCTTAATAAGTTTAAAGATGTAAATTTATAGAATTTATTATATTTTTTGCAGAATATTGTAAATTTTGGCTAAGCAATTTCATTAGAATAGAACAAACATCAGAGCCTTTTGATTACAAAAGAATTTATTTATTTATTCTGGTATATATTTGTAAACTGTGTAGACTCTTTATTTTGTTTTGATGTGCAAATGGAGAACAATGTTTGTGAGCTTGTATTTTTTAAAATTTGGTTGTTTATTTAAACTTGTATATAGTTCCAATATCAGTGTGTTATTTAGTATGAATATTTACTTATTGTGATAAAATTGCAGATTGTCTTGCTACTATGAAAGCAAAATTTTGTGCGACAAGCGCTATGCTGCTTACAAACACATTTCACATTATTAAAAACCAATTATGTGACTGAATGCTTTTAATTTGACATGCCATAAATCTAGAGCTTTGTGAGATGGTATTATACTTGTTTTAGTTATGAGAGTCTTTTGATTTGTGCGAATTTTTACAAATAACAATTTATGGTGCAGCAAAAATTAATTTTTTATGCTCGCTTGCTCTCAAATCATGTGATAGTATCTAAAGAAATGTTATCATAGCTGATGAATATCACATGAAAATTACATAATTTTTGAGTTGAGTTTGTTTTATTTTGAGCATTGTAGACTCACTCTCATCTCTCATTAAGATTAAAGACCTGTAGTGGAGCTGATGAACGTTCAATCTATTGAGTTGGTAATCAATTTAATCCTCTTTTTAGCTTTGGTGCAACATTAATAAACACTCAACTCATTCAGATAAAATGATTTAGTGAAACCACTAATGAAATGAAAAAATATTACTTTAATTACTGTTGAAATTCATTCAAAGATTTGTATTTCATTTTTAACTTTGAATTGGATAAATTTGACCTAGAATTTATGAAAAATTTTATGGTTCAAATTCAGTGAGTGCTTATCTTTTGTAAATTTACAAGCTAATTCTTTTTTTTTTTTTTTTTCATATATATATATATATATGCAATTTGCTATTGAGCCAATTCAAATGAGTAGTAGTATTTTATATTTTCTAGCAAAACTCTGACATTACAATTTTGAAACTTGCAAAATATATTGATTTGTCATTCACAAGTTTTGACATTTAGCATTAATTTATGTAGCATTGAACTTGCATTTTCATTAAAAACCTTTGGAATTCAACTTCAATTCAATCTCTCTTAAAAGTTTTCATCACTTCTTAAAATTTCAATTACTTCATTGCTAATCTTGATATTCTGAAATAAGTAAAACTTGTGAATGTTTTTAATAGTTTTTTTTTTTTTTTTTTAAAAAAAAGGAAATCAATGACACTATCGAAATAATTTATATTGGAGACATTCAATCTTGTAAATTTTTCTTGCGTTCATTTTCATTAAGTACTGTATACCTAAAATAATATTTTCTTAGATTTCACTCTGTGTGTGTTGTGTTCTGAAATATATATGAGTATATAAATATCAAAGATATCTTGTGACATGCCTGAAATTATGATGAATGTGTTTGTGGCATTTGATGGGAAATTAGTTTTCATCTTTTCTTTGTAATAGTCAATGTTGCAGATTAAAGTATTACAATGACCATTTCACTAACATGACCTTATGTTGCCAAGCTTATAAATAATCTTTGGAAAATAAATTTGCTTTATGGGGTTTTTTCCCCTTATTTTTAAGATAATCTTATATTATACCAAAGTGTATAATTATTTTTTCTGTTATTGTGTTCATTATAAAATTTATTATTATATATATGAAAATCCTTTTTGTTAAAATAGATACAAATACCAAAATAACCTAAAAGTCATTGTGATTCTTATTTTTGGGAATACTTATTTTTGTAAAGATAAGTTTTAAGACTAGTAGGGCATTATGGGCATTCAGTTTATTTAAATGCAAATTTAGTTGTAAATTTATTTTCTGGAAAGTTGTGAGAATTTCATTTTCATGCTGTTATTTTTAAGTAATTGTTTTTTTTTTTTAATAGAATCAAATGTTATGTTTAACTCTTTTGACTTATGTATGAGATTGTACTTATCAAATAATCTAACTTCGTATATTTATTGCACACTTTATAACTCTTGCACTATGAAGCTTTAACGTGTGCTTGGTATAATTTGTGATCTAGTTGATGTGTGACTGCTTGATATCTGTTTTTCTAATAAATACTTAAATTTATGTATATTTTTAGATGTTTATAATTTTTATGTTCTCTGTGTGTATAAGACTTTTCCTTAACAGTTGTTAATGTAAAGAACACATTTAGGATATACTTAAAAACAACTCATGCTCTGATATTCCCTGTGTAAAAAGAAAATGAAAGGTGCAAATATATATTTTTTTTTTTTTTTTTTTTTTTTCCCCTTCTATAAATTAGACGTGTTGTTTTGTTTAAATTTGCTTATTATTTAAGTTTATAAATTCTTTATGTATGTATGGATATCTGTGTGTGTATTAGAAAAAAAATATTATGTACATATATAATCTCTTGTCCTACTATTCTTTCTTTGGATTGTTTAGCATCATATGTTCCCAAACATACTTCTCAAATTTTAAAAATACAGTGTTTTGCCATTTTCTTTTTTTCAAAGAAAAATTTTTTATGCAAATATTTGTAAATGGATATAGCTTGTTAATTGTGTACATTCTTATTTTATGTCTGTTTCTTGATGCTCTGTTTTTTTTAAATAGTAGTGGTAGCATAATTAAGAAAAATAAATTTATTTATTAAGTTTTTAAATAGTTTTTATTATATTAAAATGATATTAGAAACTTTTATGTTTGTTTTGCATTGTTTTTTTTTATGTGTGAATTATCCTTTTTTCTTTTAAATATATGTATGATTTATTTTTTTTAAAAAAAAAAAGTATTTATATGAAAATTGTTTTGAACATATTCTGCAATAATTTATTTTCCCTTTCTATGTTTAGTGGTTTGGGAACAATTGATCTTTCATGAGCTTTGTTAATTAACCATTTTGTTTTCTATTATTGTACAGAAGGAATATGCCATATATTTTGTTACTCAGAGCTTCTACAAGAAATTTTTGTGTTTGTTATACAACCTTGTAAAAGAATTTCGAATCTCAGATAGTTAGCCACTGTTGCAATATCTTTATTTTTATTATTCTATTTTAATTTTGAAATATGATTTATATATTATGGGATCTATTGGATATATATTTAACAATGTACATAATTAACTAATATAGATATTTCATATTTAACAACTTTTGGACAAAAAGGTATATCTTTTGTTTTAAATTACTTTTTGTTTCAAAAATTTTTTTTTTTTTTTTTTTTAATAAATTGGTGACTGATGAAATACTCCAGTCGTAACACTTTAAATTGTCTTTGTAGTTGTATTGAGGGGGGGATGGAGTAAATTTTGTATGTAATGCTTTCTTTATATTATGCAGAAATTGTCACTTGTTGAGCATTTATACCTGTATAGAAGTTGTTTCATATAAATGTGTTATATGTACTCAGAATCAATATTAAAAAACTCTTCCTTTTTTTTTCTTCCAATACTAGTCTTTAAAAAGTAAGCAGTTTTTTGTACTGAGTAAAACCATTTGTCAAAGTGAAGTAGAAAGCAATTTGGAGATTTTAAACCAAAATAATTAATTTTATGATGGTTAGTTGAACCTTTATAGAATGTTTACAAACTTTTAATGAGTAAATGGATATTTATTGTAAATTAGCACATAAAATACAGTAAGTTTTGACATTCTGTACTTGTGTTTGTCTTTCTTTTTGTAACTTTATACATCATTTATTTGTATAGACTTGTTCCATGAATTAATTTAGGTGTAAATGTATGAGCTATCTTTAATACAAATATTTATATAGGGGTTTTTTCCTTTTTAAAAAGTATGCTTTTAAGGAGATACATGTATCTCTTGCTGAATATAGTATCTTCATCATAAATTGGCTTTATTTTATGTCTATACGAGGAATGTTCATATCTTGTCAAACTTATTTACTTATAATCTGCTTTTGCTTTAATATGAACCAAAGTAAGTGTAATTTTGAACAAAAAGATATGCACATTTAGTTAAACTTCAATGGGTCTTTTGTTATAGATGAATAATAATCATTTATGTGAAAAGCATACTACAATTTTGGCTGTTTACTCTGTGTTTAATTTAAAAATTCATAATAATCAAAAGTCTACTGTAAAAATAAGTAAGCAACAAAATTATTGACTGGTATCCAAAACTGTTTTTAAAAAGTGTAAGTTATTCTTGAATACATTTTTTGGGAGATTCTATTCTATTTTATTAAACAGTTTATTTATGTAACAGTATGAAGTTTTTTGGATTTTTCATTATTAATATCTTTGAAAATCTAGAGAATTATAAGGAATTTAATCATTTTTACAGTATCCATTAACAGTTCATCAACATATGTACTGAAAAGCAAGAACATTATGACCACCAAACTAAAATTGCTTTGTCCACCTTTGGCATGTTCTGCAATCCAGAATTGGATCTTTTGAAAAGGGCTGTTATTCTTGTTGACTCTAGTTCAGCCATAGTGACAATTGCACTGCAGCACCTCTCAGAATCTTTAATTGTGAGTAAAATAAAACAAAGTTATATAGGAACTAATTATGAACAGAAAAATTGTAGTATTGCAATGGATACCAACGCATGTGGATATAGATGGTAACGAAAGAGCGGACCTACTGGCTAAGAGAGGCACAAAATCACATATGGAAGAGATTGCTATTCCATTAGATTTTCTTAAATGATGCATATACACAAAAATCATGTTAAACTACTACATGGATCTGCGTAATAAATCCAGAGGTAAATTTTGGGAAAATATTGCAAATGACTGGAAAGAATTCAGTCATAGACCCCATGAAGAGGCGGTGGCCAATTTTAGATTAAAAACTAGACATTACTGCCTAGCAGGACATCTAAAGAGAAGGGCAAATTGACCAATAGTTTATGTCCTATCTGCAAAACAGGTACTATGAATAGGGAATACTTACTCATTTGCTCGGGCCTTGACCCCATATTACAACTTAGAGGTGATGTTTGCCTACTTTACTGGAGCCCCAGGGGATTGCACATCCTGAACACTTGAATGCTCCCCCTCGGGGACTTTTTAGAGTTTTTATAAATGTTTTAATTTTTGAATTTATTTGTTTTTATTAATGATTTCATAGATGTTCTGATCTTTGAATTTTGTTTTTTTAATAATTTTTTTTTGTCAGCACTTTGTAATTCATTTTTAATGTTTGTGTGAGTGGTCAAATATTTATGAATTGAGTTCGTTTTTAGCCATATGTAACAACAACCTTTGGCACATAAAACTGGGCTGCAACCCAAATACCACAAATCCTTGGAAGATGAATTGTACTAGATGTTCAAACAGTGGTCGTACAATTTCTTGATATCCTAAGGTTGTAGTTCTTTCCTCTGACTTCTCAAATATGCTCCATAGGATTAAGATCCAGCAAGTTAGTCAATAAAGGTATCAAATAAAATTTATCCGCTTACTGCAGCACGCTTTCTATTTTGTGGGCATGGCGCATTGAAAGACTCCATTCTCAGGCATGTAAAAATACAATTGGTACACAGTGATGTTGAAATAGTTCACTCCTATCATGGTGTGTTCTGCTGAAAAGATCCCAGAGATGCCTATGAGAACATGTCCCACCACCAGCCTTTTTATGACCTGCAGTACATGTGTCGAGCTACTGTTCACCAGGATTCGGCCATCGATGTGATGAATCAAGATCGTAATTCACCTGACCAAGCATCTCTTTCATGATCCATTTGTAATATTCCTGGACCCTCTGTAGCCGTAAATGGCAATGATGCTTGGTTAACAGAGGCACACCAGAGGGGTGTCTGCTGCATAGTCTTGTATCCTACAGAATCCGGTAAATTGTGTGCTCTGAAATAGTTCTACTTGACCTGCATTGCTGTCAGCTGAGCAACTGACATCTTCCAACTGCTTCACTAAATGAAATAGTTTCGAGCTATCTTCTTTGTTGATGACGCATAGATGTCCCATGCTGTGGTGACTTCTACTGGTATCATTATTCATCAACTTTGCACAAGTACTTACAACGACAGCTGGTGAACACCCTACAAGTTGTGCAGTTTTGGAGATGTTTCTACTGAGTCTTTGGGCCATCTAAATCTGCCCTCTATCAAAATCACTTGAATCAACAGCTTGTCTCATCAGAGATCCATGTAATCGACTGAATAATGCCCTAGTATCTCAGCAATTAAATACAATTTCTACCTTATCGGTGATAACATGCTTTTCACATCATCCATGCAAGCCCATTGAAAAGGGTGAGGGGGGTCATAATGATTTGGATCTTTAGTGTAATGTTCTCTTTATGTAAGAGTTATTGGCTGAATCTAATTAATCGACCCTTGTAATATGTTATGTTGAAGGGATCAATAGGGTTGCTACACAACTAATTCATGTTAGTTATAAAAGTTACAAGTAAATAGAATGTCATAATAACTTTTAAAATACATGTAGTATGGAGAGGAAATTTTGGAAAGGGATGTACCGATACATTCCGTCGTCTAACCTATAGATAAAAATGAGTGAATCAAATTATGATCTCCAGTAATTCGTTTAATATATTTATAACTAGACATAAAATAAATATAACCCTATCGGACAGTATTTCGCAGAAAATTTGCCTCCATTTTTACGTTACAGTAAACAACCTATACGCGAAATAAATATCAGATAATCCATTTTATAAAAAAACTCGGAAGTTGTTGAAATTAGAGAGTTTCTAAAATAAAGAATATATCTTATAATTATTGAATTTAATTAAACGTAATTCGAAGTTTTATAATCAAAAGATTTAGATATAAGTGTATCAAATCTCATTTAAAATAAGAATGAAACTTAAAGAATTTAAAATATAAATAAGAAAAATTGATTCGATCTGAGGCTTTAATCTTTGTTGAGCGACAGGCAGTATGAAAGGGTTATGCCACACCGACGCATTTAGGCATAAGAGAGAGAGAGAGTTCTAACTTCTTTCTCTGGTTTCGTAAGAATGATATTATCTTACCAGAGGAGAATATATTCGAGGCATACGTTCCTATAAATATATTAGATTATCATTCCATGGTTATAGATCGATTACTACAAGAAAAGCTCTGTTCCTACGTCTCGTAACTATTTTCCCATATTTCCGATAAGCATAGAATAACATCGTTGTTGAGTATATTTGTCACATTGCGCTGGGATTCTGCACTTTCCCTCAGTCTATTTCTCCCTATAACGATATAAATTTATCGAGGAGGTGAAACCAGGCCTCTTCTCTTGTTGGTTCATCTATGATAGAGTTGCCCCTTGGGAACTTTAGATAAGCACGACATCGCCACCAAAGACCGCCTTGTATCTGAGCTGTTTGTACAGAACTGGATTTCTATATCATATATTTAACCCTTTTGCAGTTATTTTACTTAATCTGTGTTTTTCTTTTTGGGGTGATTAAACAGAACTTGAGGTGAGGGGATGTCAACTCTTATATCGTCTTTGCTTCTTGACCGTAGCTCAAAATGACGAGGTCCGTCACCAAAAGCCCCCGTGTTGCTTTTAAGTGCAACTTAAATCACTCAAACGTAATCGACACCCCGAGGTACCTTGTGATCTTTTTTCCCACATTAGGTACTGTTTTTGTAAATACGGGTGATGTGTTCCCCCTGGATATACAAAAGCGATTCTTCTCTATTTTCGGCCTTACTTTTCAGGTCAACCAATTTTTTTTCCATAGCTCAGATTACAGATGCGCCAGTATTTTAAGCAATTTAATGATACGTTTTTTATTCTTTAATCAGTTTTTGATTTATTGTTTGGTTTTATGGGATATACCGCAACGAAGACTATTCCCTTTTTCATCAGTTTTCGTTGCACCTAAAATTTGTTTTTGTTTGTATTTCATATTTTGTTTACAGCAGTTTCTATGTTGATATTGTTACGAACATGAGTTGATGCTTCTCTTATAAAGGAAAAGGTCGTTTTTCAGAGATGTCACCAGTTAACAAAAGAGAGATTAAACACTTACCCCTTCACCTTGGCGACAAATGGAAAGTAATCGAAGCCGCTGGGAGCTAAGTGAAAAATCGAATTGGAAAAAAGTTATGAACCTTTCGTGAATTTTCCTATGTGATGTCATGCCTGGCCGGTAAGGTATAAATACGCCAAGAGCTGCAGTTGAGATCAGTTAGTTTTGGAACGAGTCTGAGGAGGAATCGGTTGTCTGTGGAGTCAGTTTTGTAGACCAATCCGGGAATCGTGGCCAAGTGAATTTGTTAGAGGTTCAGCCAGAATCTAGTGGAACTGTTATGGAGACTCTGCTGAGGAGATCGATCGGAGGATCGACTGAAGCTGTTGACACTTGATGTGTACGTGCCGGTTGAATTTGTGAAGAAGCAACGGGCATCTACAAGGGATCGTCGAAATCTGCCCTGGAAGTGCAGAATATTTCTGCGGATGTTGTCCGGTGTGAAGAGTGATGAGCTGAACGTTGCCGAAATATTTGTGACTGTCCGTAAAAGTGTACTTTGTTCCTGTTTCACTGAGTTTTTGTGTATTGCTATTGTCCAAGTTGTGTTGCCTGGAAGATTTACGAATAAATCGTGATTTGTTGTTATACTCCGAGTTGGTATTGATTTTCTCGGAACGCACACACTCCCGCACGAAAAATATTTCCGTAACAATATATATATATATATGTGTGTGTGTGTGTTTATTTTTATACTGATACTCATGTGGTGTGGTGACCGACTATAATAGAATAATCCCACCGTAGCTCGTGCATGTCGTAAGAGGCGATTAAAATAGGTACCCAGCGTGTGGGGGTATATCCGGGCACCCTGTCCCTAGTTGTTACATCAGGGGACTTGCCTTCTATAGGTAAGTATGGGCATCATGACCCCGGGGTACCCTAGTGATCTTTTTCTTTCCCATGGCGTTTACCGTCTTTAGTTAAACATGGGAATCTCAACCCCGTGTTAGCCTAAGCGATTTTTCTGTATTTTCGACCCTCGCTCTTGTCGACCAATTATTGTCTCTTTTTTTTCAAACCTCTAGACCACAGTTACATCTTATTTGGTACAACATAACCACATCTGGCTCTTGCGCAAATAATTTTTGCTCTCTCACTCTTTTTATAAGCCGCGGTAGCCTAGTGGTCAAGGTCGCGGCCAGCGGTTTTCGTTCAATCGCGGGTTCTATCCCTGGCCGCCAAAGAGTTTCCGGATGCATCCTCCTTCTGACGTTGTAGTATTGTGGCTTGAGTAATTCCCAGGTAAGTTTCGTGCGTGCATTAGGGCAGCATATTGTGGGCCATGGTTGCCTTGGAGGTCATGGTTTCGGACTCGTGGCCTGCGGTTTTTGATGAGTCGCGGGTTCGAGCCTTCATGCCACTGAACAACTGCCGTGTTAAACAACTGATGCACGTTAAAACTGTCGGGGGTCCAAAGTCCTCCCATTGGTGTGGTGTGGAAGTTCAGAGAGGGTGTGCCTGCTTGGTATCGTCCTTGTCGCTTGACCGAGGTTCAAAATTACGAGGTGCGTCGCCAATATATCCCTCAATTCCTTCTCAACTAATGAGGAGTGCAGACTTTCATTTCCTTACTCCTTCCTTCGCTAAGCTCTTGTATTTCTTGCCGGGGCCTCTGCTAGATTTTCTGGGTTGGCTTCTCAATTCTCGTATTCGAGCTCTTGCTTGGCGTTTACCATCACCAACTTTTATTTATTTCTCTGTTAGTGTTGAATATTACATCTCCTGGATTATTTGGATTTATATCCGCTGCAACTATCTGCTGGATTTCCTGCGTAACTGTTAAATTTCTTATGAAATTAATTATGGATAAAACTGTTAAATGTCCTTGCATTTCTGTAATAGAAATATAGAAATTTTTCTTGAGAGTTTCCCTGAAATCAGTATATTTTTGGAACTTGTTCCAACCGATCCGACTACTGACGAATACAAGTTTGTATATGATAAGCTAATTAATTTTGGAACATTCTTGCACAATTGTGGGGATAAGAAAATAAAGACTAATGGATCAGAAATATTCAGCTACATTCCTTCTTTTTTCAAGGTATTCAATGAGATTTTACAAAAAGATAGAAGTAATCGTAAAATCTATGTTTCATAATCTGAGGAGGAAACTAACCTACAAAATTAATCTGAATGAATATTCCAACCGGATTATAGAACTTGAACGGAATAATGCTGAGCTGAATGGATGCCTTACAGAACCCCGAAGAAGTTTTGATGTACTTATAATATTAAAGAACAAATTACAGATAATATTCAAGGTCTACAGGAAACTAACAGGCAACTTCATACTAATACTCAGATTCTCAAAGAAGCTTCTGAAACGGTACTTAACTCCATTAAACCAACATATGCACAGATATTGGCAAACCCTACTTCTATCTCAGATTTTTCCGTCAACAACCTAGACCTCAAAGAGTCGTAATTGTCCACCCCCCATCTGATGAAAATTTCATCTCGGTTAAAAACAAAGTTACCACATAAACAAAATTAGACGCGGTGGCTTGGCTATCAACCTGGTGAATTGGAATGATGTGCAACTTCTAGAATCTGAACTTAGAAAAATCGATTCTCTAAAAAAACTGCGATATAAGTAGGCCTAGAGCTAGATATCCGCAGTTCATTTTGATTGGAGTGGATGAATCATTAAAAGAAACTTTAATTCAGAAGAAGGAAATGTTTAACTATGAAAATTTAAAAATTAATTTTCCAATTAAAACGCGAAAAAAGGTATAAATTGGGTTAGAACAGTTGATCCCAAATCATACCCCAATATGACTAATTCCTCTCATCTTTACCTTCATTTCGAACGAGTAAGAATTCAACTATTTATAAACATCATGCAGTGTATGAAATCCGGGGGGTGGGGTGGACATACCAAGAACCATTGTGTAAAAAGATCAGATTTGCTTCCGATGCGGATCGACAGATTCGCTTGACAGAACTGTATGCACAGCACAATGCATTAACTGTTGTGGTGATAATCTGCGTTTTGGAACTAGCTACGAGGTGAATCGCGGGTGTAGGGACAAAAATTGTCCCATACCGAAAAACCACAAACTTTTGTTTTTAGTCACACCCATTTTGGTTTATAATTTGTTCTCATGTGTTCTCCCACTGACCTCGGTCATTAGCTGTTTCGCTTTTCGTACCCCTAGCAGATCAAATCAATATTTTGCAACTGAATGCTAATCACTCGCGGGCTGCGCATCTCCAGACTTTTGTGGTCGCTTCGGAACTCGGATCCGATCTTCTGCTAATCCCCCTTATCTTAATTTTAATACCCCATTAATCAATTCATTATTTCTCGTTCAAAAATAAATGTCTCACTGTTTGTTTTAGAAAATTAATTTACCCTGAATTTTTCAACAAAACCAATCATACAATAGGAGCCTTACTTAAATTTAAAAAAAAAAAAAAAAACTTTTTATTTTATTAATAAATTTATATTTCCTTCCTCATGATGATTTCGGTACCATGTTAAAGGAACATTCTGTTTATAAAATTTCGAAACATAGTTGTCTCCTGAAGGGGATTTCAATGCGAGGTTACCCATATGAGGCTATGATTTTACTGATACCCGAGGGAATTCCTCTGATTGATTTTGCGTTATATCATAATTTAAACTTCTTAAATATTCCAGAATTGGGTCCTAATTTTGTGTCTCACTCAGGTAAAGGTAATCCAGATATATCTTGGATATTTGGATTAGCATTATTTATTTGGTGGATAGGTGGGAGGTTTCGGACCTGGAGTCTGAGCGATTACCGGTTTGTGAGTGTGCATCTGCGATATGATTTAAATAATTCCGAATTTTATTTAAAAACTAAATGCGGTACCAATACATTTCTGAAAAATTTTAAGAAATCATATCCGAAACTTATTCAAACAGTTGAATCGATTCGGAATTTTAGGAGTTAGAGGAGTTTGCTAATTTATTGATTTCAACCGTCCGGTTATCCGCCTTCATATCTTTTCGTAAACGATGGGTTCTTGATACTCCATTTTTCTCCTGGTGGAATAACAATTTAAAAATTTTTAGAAATAAATTAAACGCCCTTAAAAGGAAATTAATATACTCAGTTAAAAATAATTTCCCACCAGGAGAAATTGATAATTTACAATTAAAATATTAAAAAGAAAGATCTTTATATAAAAGGAAAATTATTGAGGCTAAAAATGAGGCCTGGGAGCACTTCTGCACCACCAATAATGAAAACTTTGGCCTGAAGTTCAGGGTTGCCTTTGGCAAGTCCCTGAACTCTTGGCCCCTTGAGATCATAATTCCTGGCTCATCTGATAACTCCCAAAAGCAAAAATATGAATTTCTAATACGTTTTCTTTTCCCGGGCTCCAAGGAGACTTTTGATTTGAGTTTTGAGGAGTCTGCACCACTTCCGAAGGTTTCCACTAGAGAGGTATCTTTGGTTTTTAAAAATCTTAGCAGTGGAAAGACTCCTGGCCTTAATTTCTTGGACTATGGAATTTGGAAGCATTTTTTTCTAATTTCCCTAGCCTTTCAGTGAAATTTATGCGTGCAATTTTCCAAATATTTTAAAAAACGCTTTATTGAATCTTCTCCTTAAATCTGGTAAGGACCCGTCATCCGTTAAACGTACAGACCAATCTGTTTGTTACCAACCTTAGGGAAAATTGTTGAGCGTGCTTCTGTCAATAGATTAAATTTCTGGATTCATCAAAACAACATTCTTCATCCATTCCAATTTGGTTTTAAAGAAAATTTTGGCTGTGACGACGCAATTTTTCACTTGGTTTTGTATATCAAACACATAAGATCTACAGACCACGTTGCTGTTACTTTTACGATATTCAGGGGGCGTTTGACAACATAGATTGGTATGTTCTATTTAAAACATTAAGAAATCTTCATTTTCCAATATGTTTTCAAAATAATACTCTTATTTAATAAATCGACATATTATTTTTTTCTAATAATAATTTTACAATAAAGCATCTAATTACCCAAGACTCTCCTTAGGGTTCGATACTTGAACCCGCTCTGTGGAACTTATATTTTAATTCTATTTTGAATATTAATTGCAAGAACTTTTTAGTTCAAGTTTTCGTGAATGATCTGGTAGTTATTTCCACAGGAAATTCGAGAAGAAACATAGAGCCTACTTCCAATGTTTTAATTGCTTTTATTGCTGAACATCTGGTGCGGCTAAGACTGGAGATCTCGATTGAGAAAAACTCCTCGGTTGTGTTCAGAAGCCCGTCAATCCACTACAAGGGAGTTCGTGGTAGCAGCGTTTTCATTCAAGACTCAATTTTTAAACTGAAGAATTCCTTTATAAAAATTTGTAAATTTTCTAAATATTTAGGTATTCTGATTAACTGCCAGCTCTCCTGGAGTCCCCACATTAATTATCTTAAAGAAAAAATTTATAATTTTTCATTAAATTTTAATAGTGCTCCCTTCAATAATTTCAATTTCAAAAATTATAAACTATGGTACTTGTTATAGAACATATTATTGTCTATGACGCGGTTTCTTGGGATGGTGATCTGTACTCCTCGTAAATTATCAATTTAAACTCCATTCAAAGAATTTACCTTTTAAAAATTACCAAGGCCGTTTCCCACTGCTGCTTTGCAGGTGATTTCTGGGGTTCCCCTTATTCATCTTATCCTAAAATTTCCTTTCCTTAAGTATCAAATTTGGAAGCAGCATAATTCTAACTTTTTTTACCTGATTAATAATATCCGATTTGACTCAAATATCTCACTGAGAGCTGTTCATCCTCAAAAACAAATTATTTTTCTTAACAAATTTTCGGGACCCTCCGAGTGGGAGATGTACACCCACGGATCAAGAATCGGGTCCAAAACTGGACTCGCCGTGTGTGTCTTCCACCGGTGTGTCCTAAACAGAGTCTACATGTTCAAACAAAATTTTTATAATTCAGTTTTCCCTGCCGAGCTAGTGGCTACCCTAGTCCGCATCGCGGACTTAACGTTCAGTCAAAAAAATTGGCAAGTTTGGCAATTTTTATTGGCCTGAGCATAGAGCATGCTCACCAAGTTTGGCAATTTTTGAAATCGCGCCAAGCGGTTGGGCTAAACTGCATTTTCACCAATTAAATTTAAATAAATGAATTAATATTTGAAAAAACTGTATTAACATCAAGTGTCATCCACTACAAGTTTAAAAAAATGTATTTGAACTTGAGTGGATGAATAAAGAGTATTTTATTAACGATGGAAAATTTGAACAAGATATATATACATATAGAATAGAGAGAGTGTGTGTGAGCTAATAGTAGGAATTTAATAAAGCTTCTTTCTGACTGGGAGGTCTGGTGGTCAACTTGTAATACTAATATTCGAGTTCAGTTCTATATTTCCTAGACCAAATCTGAGTTTTTATACGAATTCTGGTTTTATTACACGTTTCTTAACTGGTCATAGTCCCTTCATTTCTTATTTAAATCGTTTGAATTTAAAAAGTACAAATTTATGTCTGTGGTTCTGTTAGAGATGCTGACCACTACGTTTTTTCTTGCCCTTTTACCAGAGATTTTCATTTAAAATGTCCTGTTGTTGAAGCGAAACTTATTTGGCTGATGTCCATGTGCAAAAATCCCTATTTGCATTCTAAGCTTAAATCCTGAATTCTTACGGCTCGTAAAATTACCCAACAATTTTTTTAATTTTTATTATATTTCTCAATATTTTAATCTTCCATTATTGAATAGCTATAATTGTATAACCTTATATATATGTTCATACCTTTGCCTAACACTTCATTTTTAGGCCGCCTCGTAACCTAGTGGTTAAGGCATTGGACTCGTGGCCGGCGGTTTTCGTTCAGTCACAGATTCGATCCTTAGCCGCTAAAGACCCGCCTTGCAGCCGGGGCTGATGTACGTTAAATCTACCGGGACCCAAATTCCTCTCGTTGGCGTGGTGGGGAAGTTAGAGGAGGGGGTGCCAGCTCAGGTATCGTCCTCGTCACTTGACCAAGACTCAAAATTACGAGGTCCGTCGCCAATAGTTCTCGTGTTGCTTCTAGTGCGACGTTAATAATAAAAATAAAAAAATAAAAAAACTCAAGTGAAACTCAACACTTCCTTTTTGTTTACGAGTTTGTCGACGTTTTTGTTTTGTGCCATTTAATCTGTTATGTATCTTATTTCTGCAAGAAAATTACAACTGTTATTTTTTCTTCTTCTTGTGTTTCTGTCATGTTTATTTTCTGTTGTGAAAGTACCTTGTACACTTTATTTAGCCTTGATTTCAAAATTATGTAAAATCTTATGTTATTTTGTCGATAAATGCTGAGTGGGGGGTGATTGTTTCCCTGGGGGCGGTTTGCAGCTCTAAACCCTTTGGGTGAGCTCGGTTCCCTTGGGTATTCTGCCAATAGCCCTCGTGTTGCTCTAGTGCGACTTTAATAAAACCAAACCAAAGAGCTGCAGATTGTTTTCCTCGTTAAATTCCATGGTAGACAGAAGTGCATCAAGACGATTGTTACTTTTCACCTATGGATTAATCTCTTTCCTGACCTTGTATAACCCACCTCGTTTTACATTAATAATACAATTTTTGTACTATCACAATTTTTGATACTTTCTTTGTCGAACTAAGAAATATCTTAGAAATCCCCGTTCGGCTATAGAAAAAGTTATGTAAGATATTGAAGGTTAATTAAAATCTGTTAAAAAATATTAACTCTATTTCCTTGTAATGTTAAGGAATAAGATCCAAAATTGCGGTACTTTTTTTAAATAGGGAAATAAAATGCTTGAGCATTAATTCTATTTCCTGCGACTTCAATGTCTTTTAGAGAACAGTATACTTTGTATCACTACTTATTTGTATGTGAATCAATACGGTCACAGTAACCTAGTGGTCATCACCACTTGACCAAGGTTCAAAATTACTAGGTCCGTCGCCAAAAGCCCTCGCGTTGCTTCTAGTGCAATGGTAATAAAAACTAAACTAAACTAACCTAGTGTTTATAATCGCGGGCGGCGATGTTTTCGTCAAGTCGTGTGTTCGAATCCTGATATCACTAAATTCCCACCATGTACAGAGGATGATGTGCATTTAATCTGTTCGAAGTCCCAAATCCTCCCTTAGGCATGGTGCGGAATTTAGGAATGGGATGCAAGCTAAATCGTCGTCTTCGTCACTTGATGACGACTCAAAATTACGAGATAATTTTGAATCGCCAATAACTTTGTTGTACTTCCAAATGCTACGTGTGGCCGCGGTAGCCTAGTGGTCATGGTTTTGGATTTACGGCCGGCGGTTTTCGTTCAGTCGTGGGTTCGAGCCATGCCCACTAAAGACCCGCGTCACTTGACCATGGTTCAAAATTACGTGGTCCGTCGCCAATAGCCCTCGTGTTGCTTCTAATGCGACGTTAATAAAAACTAAACCCACTAAAGACTCGCCGTGTAGCCGGGGCTGTTGCACGTTAAATCTGTTCGGGGCCCAAAGTCCTCCCGTAGGCGTGGTGTGGATGTTAGGAGAGGGGGGTGCCAGCTCAGGTTCGTCCTCGTCACTTGACCGAGGTTCAAAATTACGAGGTCCGTCACCAATAGCCCTCGTGTTGCTTCTAGTGTGACGTTAATAAAAAACTAAGCTAAACACGTTAAATCTGAGAGGACCCAAAGTCCTTCCTTGGCGTGGTGTGGAAGTTAAGAGAGTCAGATGCCTGATCAGGTGTCGTCCTCGTCACTTGACCAAGTTCAGAATTACGAGGTCCGTCACCAATAGCCCTCGTGTTGCTTTTAGTGCGCGTTAATAATAATAAAAAAAAAAACTAAATTAAAACTCGAAGTACGACGCTAATATTTAATCAATCAGAAGACGAATTCGTCACATGAAGTGGTACCTACCCATCTACTTAGAAGATATGACACTTCGACAAATATATCAGCCTTCATGGAGTTACATAGCGGTATTCGTTTGGAATTCTTTTTCTCTCATCAATTTACAGTACGTTATTGAATCAATCTAGCTAGGGCGTGGTAGCTGAGTGGTCATAGCATGGAGCTCATGGTCTACGAATTTTCGATCGAGTCCACTAAAGACCCGTCTTTCGGAAGGCCTGATGTGCGTTAAATCGGTCGGAGTTCATATTGGTGTAGATGTGGTATATAGAGGACCAATTCAGGTACCGATCTCGTCATCTGTCCGTGATTCAGAATTATGAGGCGTTTTTTTTTTTTTTTTTTATCGCAGTAGGAACAACACGACGACGGACCTCGTAATTTTGAGCCTCGGTCAAGTGACGAGGACGACACCTGAGCTGGCATTACCTTCTAACTTCAACACCACGCTATTGTGAGGACTTTGGGCCCCGACAGATTTTACGTGCATCAGCCCCGGCTAAGCGGCGGGTCTATAGTGGCATGAAGACTAGAACCTACGATTCGCCGAAAACCGTCGGCCACGTTTCCGCTGCCATATCGACTAGGCTACCGCGGCCACATTATGAGACGTATTGGCTGAGGTTAGCGTACCTTTGTATCGGCCCGATTGGTTGGCTACAAGAAAGAAACTATATTATCGTAGTTTGACGTAAGAGAGAATCAAATGAACAGACAAATTCGCCTATGTAGTGATTGATGAACTTGTTCCCATGAAATTATGAAATAAAAAGCGCAATATACATTCAGTCACCTTAAAAATTCGAATCTAGAAATTACCAATTTTTTTTAGGTGTCATCCAATTTGAAGAATGAAATTAAAATACCTTGGTGGTATGAGTTGAACTCAATACGTAATGACACCTAAGCATTTTTCGCAATAACAGGATTTGTAGAAAATAAGGATAAAAACCCGAACTTTTTTACCCAATGTTGATAATCCACTGGGTAAGAAAGTTCGGGTCTCGCATTTCTAAACTCCACCGTACAAGCGTATAAATTTCACGTGATTGGAAAATCTTCATGTTGGCATTGGGTGCCAAACGAGGTGTCGACCAAGTCATGTGACTGAGACTCAGAGTTACGGCTTTCGTCTGGATTAGCTCTCGCGTCGCTTCCAGCGCGACTGTAATAAACCAATCAATCATCCCTTTTAATTAAGCAAAATTCCAGGAATCTTTCAGAAAGCAAATGATTCTGTATCTTGAAGGCACAGACATTTTTTTTTATCAATCGGCTTAAATTCAACGAGTTGGTGAAACACAAATTTAAAAATGAGTGACAAAAATTATAAATGTAAGTCTGTTTCCTTTTCACGTGGGAGCGCTTCTGAACTGGTGTTCCCGTACTTTCGTCAGAGGTATTGTCGCTATTACCAGCAGAATCGCTGCATGTATGGAAACAGATGCAAGTTCATACACGATAAGCTATCGCCGCCAAATTCTCCAGCAGTAAGCACTGTTTCAGAGGACGATGAAACGATAGACCCAGATACTTCAAAACTATGCTACAACTTCACGTTTTGCGAGTGCAAAAAGAAAGAAAATTGTCCTTACGTACACGGTGAGGCATGCCCGTACTGTGATCTTGCCTTTTTGCATCCTACTGACGAACAGCAAAAGCGGGAACACTTGGAGAAGTGCGAAATTTACGTTCGCGAGGAGATGAACCTTGCGTTCGGCATCCAACTAGGCCAGCAGCAGACCTGTAGTATTTGTTTGGAAGAGGTGTACAAGAAAGAAAAGTATACCCATCAGAGATTCGGCATCATGGAGAACTGCGACCACGTCTATTGTCTCCACTGTATACGACATTGGAGATCTGTGAGCAAAAAGACGAAATGTCCGTTGTGTCAAGTGAAATCTAATTTCGTTGTGCCTTACGAATATTGGTACGAATCTCAGGAACGGAAAGAGGAAATCATCAACGCATGGAAGGCTGTGTTGAGTACAAAGAAATGTAAGTATTTCGGAACTTATGCGGGGTGTCCTTTTGGCGAAAATTGTTTTTACAAACACGATCAGATGACAGTGCCAAAAGCACCTTCTCTCGAAAGTATTCAGGAAGCATGGGATACTGATGACCAAAATATTTCGGATTCTATAGTGAATGAATTGTAAAATTACAATTGCTGGGTTCCGAGGTTTTATATGGAATTTTAATCTCTAAATTATTAATGTGTGTGAAATGAAAGGAATTCATGTTTTATGGATTTGACGAGAATATCCTTTTGATCATTAATATTCATTTCCCGCTATAGATTATTGACATTTATTCCAGGAATCTTAATACTTTAAATTTTTTTCTTTTTAAAAATATCCTTAATTGACGCTGAAAAGAAATCACTATTTAACCATTTTTTTCTTTAGTGGAATCGTTTACTTAATTTAATCTGACGAATCAAATAATGGAAATTAGCCAAGGAGTTTGTTCGATATTGGTCATGTACTATTCTTAGCTACAGATTTTCTACATAACGATCAAAGATTCTGCAATAGTGCATAACATTGAGACTTAAAATGTTTGATTGGAAACGAAGCCACATTTTTTGATTATTTTGTGAACGAGACTTTCGTCGAATGTTAAATAAAAAAGAAAACTACGAAATTTTAGACTAACATAACAGTGTATAATGTATAGTTTTTAATCGGGAAAGCTTTCTCTCAGCTGAATTCCTTTTTATAGGCGATTTAAGAATCAATTATTTTTTCTTAAATCGCTTTTTTAAGTACAATTATATAATTTAAGTATTTTGTTAGCGAAAATTACTTTTCATTTTTTTTAAAGTTTTATTATTCATCTTATATAATTATAATTTTGTGTAGTACTCTGTCGTTACGTTATTAATAGATATTTTACATAATACACTTTCATGTATTAAAAGTTCATTTTTAATTTTATCTGCTTTGTTTTCTTTCTGAAACAATTTTGCTTGTCCTTAATTGTTTTATTTGGATCACTTTCGGAGTACCAAATCACTTTTCAATTTTTTATCGTGTGTTTCAATTTTAATTACATTTTGCTTCAATGTACTCAATATAATAATTTATCGTTTGCTTTAATTTTAATTACATTTATATTCTGCTTCTCCTTAACTTGGCAGTACAGTAAGAAGCTAGGACGGGCTATTCACTGTCGTTGTCGTGGCCGCGGTAGCCTAGTGATCATGTTTCGAATTTGTGGCCGGCGGTTTTCGTCCAGTCGCGGGTTCGATCCTTGGCCGCCAAAGACCCGCCGTGTAGCCGGGGCTGATGCACGTAAAATCTGTCGGGTCCCAAAGTCCTCCCGTTGGTGTGATGTGGATGTTAGGAGAGGGTTGTGCCAGCTCAGGTGTCGTCCTCGTCACTTGACTGTGGTTCAAAATTACGAGGTCCGTCGCCAATTGCCCTCGTGTTGCTTCTAGTGCGACGTTAATAAAAAAAACTAAACTATCACTGTCGTTGTCATAGAAAATCTGGTTACACTGAAAGAAGGGAACGACTAATAACCAACGAATTTCGCCGAATTTGGTAGCCATATCTGGCTCTTGCGCCAATAAACTTTACATTCACTCACTCACTCATTCGCCGAATTTGGCGAGGGAAGTAAAAATATGCACGATTTTTCTTTTCATTATAAGTGCGCATCATTAATTCTATTAGATCATTTATAACACCCTTCAAAAAAACAAAAAATTCTATCACTTTTAATATCTTTATCTATTTTATTGACAAGCTCCAAATAAGTTTTATGAACCATTATTAGAAATCGCTTGTATTATTTATCTCATTTCAAATAGATAAATACATAAGGAGGTTTTAAAATACCAAACCAACCTTTTATATAAATATTAGAGACAACTCCTTCCTTCGCATTTAGGTGCAATCAAACCTATTGTTAAATTAGAAGAGTCTTCATAACTACTTTTAACTTTTGTGTCTTGACGCACTCAACTTTGAGGATGTCCTTCAATCACCCAGGTCTCATTCATATAGGGCATTGACGCATTTTCTTTTTTTTAGCTCCCTAATTTTTCTCTAATAATTTCTGCTTCGTTGAAGTGACGTCTTTTAAGAAGCACAGACTGTCTTTTCCGTTTCTCAAATGAAAATACTATGTCTTTCAATATCCTATACAAGGTAGTCTGGCGTATATTTCTCGAAAAATATCGGTATCATCGTTCAATTCTTTCAAAGCTTAGTCTAACGTAGGAATCTTAGTGACAATGTGAAGTCATCATATTTTATCTGCCATTAGTGCTTACTTGTGGCACCAGATCTTGGTAAAATACCGCCAAATAATTCCTGTCATCAAGGGTGGTTGGACTAAACTGCATTCCAACCATTTAATTTACCGGATGAACTAATTAATTTTAGTTAGTTTTAACGTTTATATGTATTTCACTTGGTGTGTGTCAATCTGTGTGTGTATCAGTGTTTCATCAATTTTTTGATTTAACCATCTTCGCATCAAGCTAGAGCTCTGAAACCTTGGGAATCGTTCTTACTTACCTAACAATGCAATATTTAGACATTTGTGACAAGTTTTAACTGATATTTCAATAACTTTTTTAAATAAACTTTCCCACCATATAAAAACGTTGATTTTAAAAAACGTTGGTTTTTATTGGAATTATTTAAAATGAAATTAGAAAGAAACCGATACTTGATAACGTTATATTACAAAAATGTTATCCATTTGGTGTATATATCGTGCATTTTGGCCCTTGTGTTGCTTATAATAATAATTGAATAAACAATAGCAGACTAATAACAAATTATACTCGTTGAAGCCGATCATTAGAGAATGGCCTGTTTTTCCAATACGAAGAGCAGATGTGAAATTGACTCGCCTTTGCATTGAACATACTCGATTTACTTACAAACATCTTTTGTTTGGAGAAGATTCTGCTGAGTGTCCTTCCTGCCATGTCCCCTACTCTATTCATCATATTTAAATTGATTGTCCGGTGTTTGATCATCATCGCCGAATATTTTTCATTCATCAGTTTTAAACTTATCTGACTTGGTGGAGGAACCCTCCCCCACCATAACTTATTTGCCTTTTTAAAACAAATTGGCCTTTTACACCACATTTGAATTTTTATGTGTCAGCTTCACTACAAGCCAGGTCTTTAGTGGAATCAGGGCTCGACGATTTTTGATTAATTGTTTTTATCAACGTCCCCATTAGAAGCAACTTGAGGGCTATTAGCGACGGAAATCGTAATTTTGAACTTCGTTAAGTGACGAGGACGACACCTGAGCTTGCACCTCCCTGTCCTAACTTCCACTTCACGTCTACGGGAGGACTTTGAACCACGACAGATTTAACATGCATCAACCCCGGCTACACGGCGGGTCTGTAGTAGAAGTGTAGCTCGAATCCCCGACTCGAACTGAAACAATGCCGACCATGAGCTCGAGACCATGATCATTAGGCTACCGAGAATCAGAATGGCAAGTGAAGGTAATAACAAGTAGGGGGTTACAACTACACTGAGGCTCAGAATTACGAAATTTGTTGCCAATAGCCCTCACATGTTGCTTTCAATTGCGACTTTAATAAGCTCTCGTAAATGACTATTTTTTTCGTTAATTAACGAAAGTTTGGGATAATAAATAACCTTTGTGGTTCCTTTAAAATTAACCAATCAATCAATTAACAAATGTTTGGGGGAAGATCTGTCAAATATGTTTTTGTGCGAATGAAATCTATAGTATAACTATTACGCATTGTGGCCGCGTAGCCTAGTGGATAAGGCAGCGGACTCGTGGCCAGGGGTTTTCGTCGAGTCGTTGGTTCGAGCCTGATGCCACTAAAGACCTGCAGTTCAACCGGGGTTGATGCACGTTAAATATGTCGTGGCTCAATGTCCTCCCGTAGGCGTGGAGTGAAAGTTAGGAGAAGGGGTGCCAGCTCGAGTGCCGTCCTCGTCACTTGACCGAGGTTGAAAATTACGAAAATCCTTCGCCAGTAACCCGCATTGCTCCTAGTGCGACGTTAATTGAGCCAAACAAACATACTGTTACACATTGGTTAATTTAAAGGCCACTTTCCGTGCTCAGCTTCGACAATAAAGATATAATGATGTTGATGAATTTTTGATTGAATGATTGTTTATTAAAGGTACACTGAGTAGCAACACGAGGGATATTGACAACGGACTTCTAAATTTCGGTCAAGTGACGAGGACGACGCCTCAGCTGGCATCTCCCTCTTCAAACTTCCATACCACGTCAGGGAAAATTCGGAATCTCTACAGATTTAGCCACACAGGAAGTCTCTTAAGTGGCTTCGTCGAGGCATTCTAGTGATTTTTTCTTCTCATGGGGTTTACTGTCAGTGGTAAACATCCTCCCCCTCCCTGAATACCCTAGCGATCCTTCTCTATTTTCGATCCTTCTTCCAGTAAATCATTTTTAATTATCTTTGCTTTCTTTCTAACGTCTAGATCGTAGTTACATCTTTATTGGCGCATGATAGTCATATCTGGCTCTTGCGTCATTAAACCTCACTATCATTCACTCATTAGGTGCATCAGGACTCGAATCTACGACTCTACGGAAACAACACTGGCCGCGAATTCACGATCATGACCACTAGTTTACCGTGGCCATATGAAATTGATGGAAAGTGAATGTAAGTGAATTTTTCTAAACGTTAATAATTTTTCAATGTTTATAATACTCTGAAGGAAGACCCGTTTCACCGAATAGGTTTAGAGGATTTAACGAGATTATAACCGTGACTCCTAAGGGCAACCCATAATATGAAGCAAAAAGTCATTAAATAATTCTTCCTTAACATTACTCATCCTCTTGCGAAGCTTCACGATTGGCATTCGCTATTGTTGCCGATAAAATCGTCACTGCTCCAAATTTTACGGATCATTAAAAAAAAAATCTTCTTTCGCAACTGAGACATCTCGTTTATTGTGACAGATATGGAACAATCCGGATTATGAACTGGGTCCCACTCCTACTGACCAGGAACTAATCCAAACCTAGATAGTAAAAAACTGGGTATTAAATTGCACTGAATGTATCAATTATTAAAAAAAAAGTACTTTGCTTGATTCTTGACAACTTTTCTTCTCATCATGACAGTTTCGTAGATACACTTTCGTGGATAGCATTTTCAGCCATTGATAATACCATTCCAAATATTTAAGGGATCGTGAAACGCTAAAAATTAAAACGGTATAGAATAATAATAATTTTTTTTTATTTGTAAAAAATAATAAAAACTGTTTTCTATCGTTAGTATTAAATATTACAGAAATTGGACATTTTTACCCCTGTCATCACTGTCTTTTTTTTCCCTCAAGAAATTTAATATGTAACTAAGCTGCGATAACCGAGTGGTTATCAAGGTGATGAACTCGGGACCAGCATTGTCTTAGTCGAGACGTAGGTTCGATTCCTGATTCCACTGAAGAAGCGTCGTGTAGCAGGGCTGATGCACATTAAATATGTCGAGACTTAACCTTCACGCCCTCAGGGGCTTGCCTTCTTTTTGTAAGTACGGGCGTCAGAACCCCAAAGCTCCCTAGTGATGATTTTTCTTTCCCGTGGAATTTATTGTTTTTGGTAAACACAGGTGACGCGCTCCCGGGATATCTTACCAATCCTTCTCAATTTTCAACCTTGTGCATCATTTTTGAATTTTTTTTCAAGCGTCTTGTCACAGCTTTTACTTCTTTGTGTGACGCAGCGTAGTCGCATCTTGTTCATGCGCTCTTAAAATATTATAACTCTTTTAAAGTTTTTACATCCGCATGGAGTGGAAGTTACCTTCTTTAGGTAGGTATCGGGCATCACTCACCCGAGGTACGCTAGTGATATTTTCTCATTTCCCATGGAGTTTATGGCCTTTGGTATGCACGAGGGACGCACCCTTGGGATATCCCAAGGGCCGCGGTAGCCTAGCGGTCAAGGTCGTGGACTAGCGGCCGGCGGTTTTCGCTCAGTCGCGGGTTCGATCCTTGGCCGCCAAAGACCCACCGTGTAGCCGGGGCTGATGCACTTTAAATCTGTTCGGGGCCCAAAGTCCTCCCGTTGGCGTGGTGGGGATGTTAGGAGAGGGGGGTGCCAGCTCAGGTGTCGTCCTCGTCACTTGACCGTGGTTCAAAATTACGAGGTCCGTCGCCAATAGCCCTCGTGTTGCTTCTAGTGTGACGTTAATAAAACTAAACTAAACTAAATTAATTGGGATATCCCAGAGATGCTTCTCTATTTCCCCTCCCTTCTTCTTGTCAACAATTGTTTTCCTTTTTTTGATGTCTAGATCACATTTGCGCATTGTTTGGCGTAGCATAGCTTTATCTAGTTTTTGCGCCATTAAATTCCACCATCACTCACTCACATATGGAGAGAGAGCAGTTCCATCTGTGTTGTTCTCGTCCCTCTTACTTCAAAATTACAAGATCCTTCTCCAAAGGCCTTCGCATTGCTTCTAAATGCGACATTAATAAATAGTCATTTCATCAATCAAAACCCTGGTCAATGGTAAGGTCGTCAGATTCGTGACCGTGGCATTCAAGTCGAATCGTAGATCCAAATCCGGTGTCTTGAATCATTGGGGTGCAACTAATTACGTGGATTAATTTAGTTTAGTTTTTTATTAACGTCGCACTAGAGGGCTATTGGCGACGGACCTCGGTCAAGTGGTGAGGACACCTGAGCTGGCACTCCTCTCTCTTAACTTCCACACCATTCCAGCGGGAGGACATTGGGCCCCAACCGATACAACGTGCATCAGCCCCGGCTACACCCGGCCCCGGTTCAGTAGCGGCCAAGGAACCCGCGACTGAACGAAAACTGCCGGCCACAAATCCAAAACCATGACCACTAAGCTACCGCGGCCACACTGATTACGTGGAATCGAACTTCAACATACACGCAATGGTGAAGGAATCAGTTTGTTTAGTTTAGTTTTTATTAACGTCGCACTAGAAGCAACGCGAGGGCTATTGGCGTTGGATCTCGTAATTTTGAGCCACGGTCAAATGACGAGGATGACACCTGAGCTGGCACCCCCCTCTACTAACGGTGAGGGAATCAGAGGAGGGATGTATCAACTCAAGTGTCATCTTAAACACTTGACTGTAGTTCGAAATTACTAAGTCCTTTGCCAAAAGCTGACTTTAATTGAAAATTTGCGTATAAATTTGTTTCGAGAGTGCCATTGTTAAATTTTTCGTTTTTTTGCGAAAATGTTCTTGAGGGAAAATGTGTTCTTCCTGTATTATCCCCTGTGATTTTCACAGCTGAACATATTTTTAAATTGGGTTTTAGAAAAGGGTGATTTTTATTTAATGAATGTCACAATGTATTTGCCTCAACAGCTAGTTGTATTACGCACAGTACATCAGTTTCTTCATTTTTTAATGAGCAAAATGGTAACCTCGGTAGCCGAGAAGTCTTGGTTATGAACTCGCAACCGGCAATGTTTTTGTCGATGTCGAGTGGCGTGTTCGAGCCCTGATACGATTAAAGAAGCACCGTGTAGTGGGGTTGATGCCTGTTAAATCTATCGAGGCTTCTAGTTCGATCTTTGGTGTAATATGGATGTTAGATTCAAGCTCGGGTATCGTCCTCGGCATTTGATGAGTGCTCAAAATTACAAGGTTCGCCGCATGTAGCCTTCGTGTTGCTTCTAAGTGCAACGTTAATAAACAATCAATCAACAAGTAAATTGTAATTGCAATCTTTAACAAAAGTTATCCAAAATTTATACAATTGTAACTAAAAACTGTGAAATCTCAATGAAACAATCGAATTTAAAAAGAAATTGTTTTGGGCGTTAAGATTTGGTTTGGTTTTATTGACGTCGCACTAGAAACAACACGAGTGCTATTGGCGACGGACCTCGTAATTTTGAACCTCGTTCAAGTGACAATCCGACGTTAAGATCTTATTGTATTAATTTGTGTTAAAAAAAAGTATTTATGTTTTTCTGAATTCTGAAAGAAAATTTTCTTAAAAATTCTTTAGAACAGGAAAAATTATTCAACGTATTTATTTTTCGGAAATATTTCTTTCTACAGGAAAAAATGAACTTTGAAAAAATTTAAGATTTTTAAAAATTTTTTTTTTTAATATTTTTTTTTTTTTTTTTTTTTTTTTTTTTTTTTTGTTGTTAAATATAGATATCTAAATTATAAATAAATATATGATACTTAAATCAGGAAAAGTTACTTAAATTGCAAATAAAAAAATAAAATACTTAAATTATAAAAATTTATAATATTTTAAATAATAAAAAATTATTTAAATTGTGCAAAAATATACTTACATTTATTCACATCTATTTTACATTGAATATTGCTGAAATGTTGCATTCAAATTTCTACAGTACACAACAAATAGTATTTTCTCATTAATTTTTAACGTCAGCACCAGACGGCTTTAGTTAACCACTAACATCCAGTCATGGATGATGTTTTGTGATTTTAAGATTTCGAAAATATTTTCACCTTTCTGCTTTGGGTTCCGGAACACAGGTAGCCAATCTCACAAAATTGGTTAACGTACAGTGGCTCAAACAATTGAGGATACACCTTACTTTCACTTGATAAATCCAACTTTTAATGAAAATAACACATTAACTAGAATAGAAGACGTATTTTTACTTTTACACGTAATAAAAGGGTTAATTTACAGTAAAAATAACGAAAATCAACAAAACAATATCTAAAATTAAAAGTTTCACAAATATTTGAAGTAAACATAGGCAGATCTTTACCTCAAAAAATTAAGGATACACCAATGAAATTTTTTCGATATATTACATGCATAGACAGTATCAGTATTTTGTTGCATGTCCTTTGGCTTTTATAATGTCCTCCAAACGTCTTGCTACCGATTCGACCAATTTTTTAGTGGTATCTGGAGATATTTTATCCCATTCTTCTTGTAACACTTGCTTTAAATGGGCTTTGTTTCTAATCTGGTGTTTTTGGACCGCTGTTTCTAGTGTAGCCCACAAATTTTCTATGACATTGATGTCAGGGGACTGTGGCGGTGTGTGCAATTGCTGTTTACAATGAAAAAGACACCACATTTTGACATTACGTGCCGTGTGTTTGGGGTCGTTGTCGTGCTGAAATATAAAATTTCCATCTAAACCCAATTTTTGTGCACTTTCTTTAAGATTGTTGCGGAGTATGTCTATATAAAGCTTATGATCCATTATACCATCTATAAAAACTAAATTTCCTACCCCATTTGCAGCCATATAACCCCAAACCATGACGGAGCCACCACCATGTTTAACTGTAGGACGTAAATTTTTTGGATCCAAAGCGGTGTTCGGCTTTCTCCAAACGGTGTGACGACCATCGCTTCCAAAAATGTTGAATTTACTTTCATCACTAAATATAACTTTCTTCCAAAAGTTTTCTGTCTTTAACTGATGAGTTTTTGCAAACTCCAAACGCTTTTTCTGATTTTGTAAGCTTATGAAAGGTTTCTTTCTAGCTACTCGACTGCTATATCCAGCATGTCTAATCACATTTCTCACAGTTTCAGCACTTACACTTCTGCAGATTATTCGAGAAGTTTCTGCAGCTAGTTTGACTGCACTCAGTTTAGGATTAATCTTGATATCTTTTAAAATTTTCCTTTTAGCTACATCACTCAGAATACTTTTCCTTCCTCTTCCACTCTTATTCTGAATTAATCCATCGCGTTTAAATTTCCCAATGATTTTCTGGACACATGAGTGACTTCTACCGACAATTTCAGCTATTTCACGATAAGATTTTCCCTTCTTAAATAACCTTAATATAAATTTTCTTACATCAATACTAGTCTCTTTCTTTCCGAGGAGCCATTTTCCATTTAAAATTACAGCTTTATATTCTCATAACCAACTTCAAAAGACAGAAATAACAGTTGAAAAAGTTTAGGATAAAATTTCCCAAACTTAGATTATTAGTAGCAAGCAAAAAGAAATCAAGTGGTAGTTAAACAAAAATTTCATTTGTGTATCCTCAATTTTTTGAGGTAAGAATCTGCTTATGTTTATTTGAAATGCCTCTAAAAAGTTTTATTTTAGAATTTTGTCGTTGATTTTTCTTTATTTTTACTGTTAATTAAACCTTTTGTTATGTCTAAGAATAAAAATTCGTTTGCACTTCTGGTTAAGGTGTTATTTTGATTGAAAGTTGGATTTATCAAGTAAAAGTAAGGTGTATCCTCAATTGTTTGTGCCACTGTAGTTCAATGTATACATCGAATGGATTGCCTCAGACGACATCAGTAGCAATAATTTCAATGACAGAATGAAAAGAACCAATGTCAATTCAAGCAAGTATTTCGAAATTTTAAGAAATATCTCAATCTTAGACATAATATACTACTGGACAAGTACAGAAGAAAGGAAATATTAAGCACTCAATCATCAGCAAAATGATCATAGCTCCCTGGCTTTTGCACAAATTTAATTTAAATGATAATGCAAAATGTAGTTAGTTAGTACCTGTAACCGTATCAATGATTTGGAATGTAATCCTTTGACTCGTAAGTAATATGCGTCCCATGGAACTCATTTCTGGAATATACTCAAGATAGACCTTCAGCGCAATATTACTCTCAGAGAACTTATGGAAAAAAAAGTAGCGATGAAGAAGTATTCAGAACATGCTTGCAGAAGATGAAATAGTTTGATATCCATTGAATAAAACATATTTTTTAATAATAGGTTTTATTATTCTATATTCCATAAAACCAATCAATCATTCAATCATGTTTTCACTTTTATTTTATTCTAAATGTTGCTCAAGTGTTCTATCCTATTTTCACCGTACGCCTCATAGTATACGACTTTTTCAGTAGTTTTTAACTCTATCGCCAGAGGGCGTTAGGTGACCGCTACCATGCGGACATATTTCGTTTATTTATTTTTTCTTTTCTCGATTCTTATTCTATAGTTCCTGCGGCAAGGTAGACGACAGATTTAGTGAACGTGACACATCTGATGTATTTATGAGAGTTGAACGCCAAGAGCAAACGATTTTTTACGACCACTTTTTTTTATTATTTTTTCCGGCTTTATGACCCCACAACCGGTGAGGCTCCGTTTCCACTCAATGGGGGAAAAGAAGGGGAAGAAAAAAAGGAGAAAGTTCCCTATATTAATCGTAATAATGTAGCGAAAAAAGAACACAACACTGAATAAGTAAACAAACAAAGACATCTTCGAGCATATTTCAATTCTTTTAGTGAGTTTATTGTCGTCTGTCGTTTTCTGCCTTCGAACAAAAGTTTCGAAGGGGGACTTCTTTTTATTACGACTCTATTTTACCTTGCGATTTTCCCTTTATTACTTAGTGCAGTGATATATTTCCACCTGTGTGATTTACAGCGCAGTGATTTTCCTTTCCTCCCTCTCCTTGGCTCGTTAAAGCTCGCAATGGACGTGAAATATGCGACTAAAATGCGAAAAAAAGAATATTGGAATTAAAAAAAAAAAAAAAAAGAAAAAGAACGAGTAGATTCTAGTAGAAGCAACAAAAGAACAATAATAACAGACCGGATTTAAACCACGGAAAATATCAGCATGGGGCGCTATTAATTACGTGATGGATTTCTCGCATAAATGTATGGCTTCGTTCTTTCTGTGTATCAGAAAATCAATTTTTTTTTTTCGATATAATATTGCTTTGGTGAATTCCTTTCTTAGAGAATAGCCATGCATTTAATGTTTTGTTTGCGTAAACATTTTTTTTTTTTAGCCAAGCCTGTATTTTCTTTGATATTCATATAAGTGTTATAGTTCTACAATCGGAAAGTTATTAAGCTCAATCGTAGAGAATGATAAATGGAGAATTTTGTATCAGCATGAAATGCTGGATATCCGGAATCAAAGAGCCCTATTTTATAATTGTCTACAGGCGAAATACGTCATCAGAAAATTGAGAAATTTTTGAAGAACTTAATGAGGGATGACAATTTCTTTCATCACTAAAAAAAAAATAGTTACAAATATCGCGCCAGAGAGCCTTTTATTAATAAATGACATATTTAGCCACATCTTTACAATTGTTTCACAATTTTCAAACTATTTTAGAAAATTTTACAATTTTTATTCCAACAAAACTTGTTCCATTTATAGTTATCATTTCCAGCTACCATCTGTGCTGGGAAGTGTTGAGCATATGGAGTTCTTGGATAGTCACAATATACGAAGGTTATCGTAAAGTGTTAATTAATATTAAGAAATAATCAAGAAATCTGGATAAAATTTATTTTGCATGTTAATTGATCCTCACTTACATACTGTTGTAAATTAAAACTATTAATGCTTATTTGTTTGGTTTCAGGAAGCCGAATGGGGATTGAAGTAACACGCAGTATCGTATAAAGTTTTCACTTTTATTCCCAGGTACCGTAAAGTTTTAATTATTAATAAAAATAATCGAATAAGAAATTTAATTTCTATTTATTATTCTTAAGACTTCTCGACATGGTCATCATTCAAAGTTATACATTCTTGGTCGGCGGTTTTCGTTCAGTCGCGGGTTCGATCCTTGGCCGCTTAAGACCCGCCGTGTGGCCGGGGCAGATGCACATTAAATCTGTCGGGGTCCAAAGCCCTCTCAGGGCGGGGTATGGAAGTTAGGAGAGAGGGAGTGCCAGCTCAGGTGTCGTCCTCGTCACTAGACAGAGGTTCAAAATTACGAGGTCCGTCGCCGATAGCCTTCGTGTTGCTTCTAGTGCGACGTTAATAAAAACTAAACTAAACTAAATCAGAGTTATGCATTTCTCCCAGTGTTTCGTGACCTTTCGAAGGCCGTCGTTGTAGAACTCAGTAGATTGTCTTCTCCATATTGCGAGTTACTTCAATCTGCGACTTTGGCCGCGATAAGCGAGTGCTCATGGTCGCGAGTTTCCAGGTAACACGTGGACTTTGTCCAGCCGGGAGTTTGGGTCTTGATACTACTGAAGGCCCACCGTTTTGCGGAATCGATGCACTTTGAATCTGTCGATTGATACCTCAGCTGGAATGTCATTCTCCTTACCTAAGCCCTGCCATCGTGAGGATATTCAGCTCTGAAATATTGACAAGTCTTCGTGGGAATCAAGACTCTTGAATACGTGGATTGACAGAAATATTGATGCCATGATAACTCGGCAAAACAATTGTCTGTTTTTCTTCACTTCCAAGACACTTCTGCTGTCGGTATACACAGGGTTATTGAAAAGGATTCAACTGATTTCAAAAATAAACGATACAGAATGATAAGCAATACATAAACACAGTGCAAAATTGAGGAAACCTTATGTTGTGAAAATTGGATCGTCTTCGTGGTGCTGTTTCACGAAAGCTGTTTTAGAAACTTTCGCAGTTGGATCGACCGCAGTGGACTAGATGACTTGATGTTACACAGTCGCCACCTAAGTCATCTGATATGGGATCATGCGATTTCTTCCATAAGGGGTTTGTAAAAGATAAAGTGTATGCACCAGTATTACCCCCAGATTTATGTGAATTTAAACAACGAATTTCGGCTGCTGTACAATGAATTTCCACTGACACTTTACATCGTGTTTGGCAGGAATTTACATACCAAACTGACATTATGCGTGTGACCTAAAAGTCATACACTTATAAAAAAAAGAACTTCCATATTTTCCCTTTGCATTCATGTATTACTTATCAATCTGTGTGCTTTTATTTATTGAAAATATGGAATTTTGAATTCGGATGAATCATTTTGAATTACCCTGTATAACGAATTTACAGTAACCTTAACTTTCATCTTGCTGAAGGACGCAGTAAGTGGTGGCAGTTTCGGCAGAGCAGATATTGTTAGAGGTGTCTAGCCAGTAACTGTAAATGATATCATTAGAAATGAGACATCACCGCCGACATATTCAGCGTCTTTCGATTCGTCAGTGAGAATCGGCGCGAAATCCGCTTACTGACTATGATGAAAGGCAAACAGGCGTCGGAAACCAATTTAGGTGTAGTGGATTTACAATAGGGCTCAGAATACCTTGAAAATTGATTGATAGCTTAATAACGACGCACTTAGAAGTAGAACAATGGATAGTGGCGTTGGACGTCGTAATTTTGAATCTGCGTCAAGTGATGAGGACGACATTTGTGTAGATACTCCTCTATCCAAATTTCCACAACACACTTACGGAAGGACTTAGAACCATGCCATGTTTAGCTTGCATTGGCAACCTCTGCGCGACTGATCTTTAGTGAAAATAGAACTGGAACTCACTTCTCGATTAATAGAACACCAGCTGCAAACTTGTAACTACGACGAATTGGATTCCGAAGGCCTCTTACATTTTTTGAAGAATAAATCACATGATGAAAGTGTGAGTTTTAGATGAGAGACCAAGAGGTATAAATTTTGATATAAACATTGACTTCATTTTTTTACTTTTATTGTAACAATTCGTGACAATAGGATCAGAAATTTATCTTCAGATTATTGATTGAAAACAAAACTATTCAAATACAGATATATATCCATTTATGCATGAAATACGACCTTGAATTGTTGCCATTACAATATTTTTGGCACACTAATAATACTGGATGTAAATTTGATGGATATCTCCATCTTTTGACAGATCCGCTTATTTGATGGATGCATTTCTTTTCTTTTCTTTTTTTTTTTTTTTTTTGGAAATTTTTTGAGAGAAAAAAACTAACGCAAAGATGAGACGTAATACAGCTTCAAAATTCGAATGTGTCAGTCCGATGCTATTACCTTTGCCCTTTGTTTTCGTTTCAGTGGCGTTTTTCTCCGAAAAAAAAGATTTCTGATGCCAGAGCAAAGGTCCTTGTTTAATCGTGACATTTTATCACACTCCATTTATGTTTGTAAAGAGTATTTTATTCCGGAACATTCATCCACCTTTTTTTTTTTTTTATTTATCTGGCCCTAATGTTTTGGAACAACGATGTTGCGCACAAGGTGCATCTAGGGTAATCGAGTGGGACCACGGCAAAGTTAATTTGATGTTTTGTTAATTTTACAATATCGGTCAATGGGTAACGCATGGTAATTTAAAAAGATTAATACAGATTCTGTTGTTTTTAAGAAAAAAATAGATAAGATTTATCTGTTATTATACGTGTTACATACATTTTAATTTGTAGTGATTACTGTTCCTTTCAATGGGTTATTATATAAGTCTCCGGACGAGGGTGGTTCAAAAAATACTTGTTTTGACAACAGATGGCGCCGTTGAAGCAAATTGATGTTACCATTGTATACTCTTTTGACTACTGCAGCCAACAATAAATCTCAGAAGTAAAAGCTATTATGCAATCTTAATCCATTCTTCATTGCCAATAAATAAATGTGGCAGCGGTAGCCTAGTGGTCATGGTCGCTGACTCGCGACCGTCATTGTTTTCGTCTAGTCGTAAATTCGAGCCCTGATGTCATTAAAGACCCGCCGTGTAGCGGGGCAGATGCACGCTCAATCTGGTCGAAGTCCCAAGTCCTCCCTTTGGCGTGGTTGGTAAATTTCAAGAGGAAGGTTTCAGCTTCGGTGTCGTCCTCGTCACTTGACTGAGATTCAAAATTATGAGGTCCGTCTCTAACAATACTCATGTAGGTTCTCAGTGCGACGAAAATAAACAATCATAATCAAACCAATAAATAAATATAGATAAGGAGCTTTTAATACATGTAACGTTGGAATCAGAATGTTCTAAGACTTTGTTTAATAAGAATTGTGAAACATGGAAGTAATTTTTGGTTAAACAAAAGGTTGAATTTCGAAATAAAGGTAAAATAATTAACAATTTGAGTTAATTAAATTAAATGAAAAGCATTATAATAATTAGAGATCTAGATTAATTTAGGAGAATTTTCGCAATTTTTGCTGTAAAATTAAAACATTAAATCGAACTTTACATCAAATTGGTTCAGTAGCGGAAAAAAATGAAAAACGAAATCGAGGATGTTGATGAAGACACCGAACAAAAAAGCATATTCAGATCTTTCTCAGATTTAATGATTTCAAAGAATTTGAATATATTGGATAAAATAACGAATGAAATTAAAAGTCACACTGCAATATCCAAGCCGTTTGCCCCAAAAATGTGCCAAGAGAAATTCCAAATTAAGAAGAAATGGCTGAAGTTGTCGAGAAATAAAATAGCAGCCCTCCCCCCTCCCAATTGTCTTAGATTTCAGAAAAATGAATTCAATTTTCAGATATTTCTTAGATTCTGCATAATACATAAATTGAGGTGAAAAAAATAAAATTGAGGTAAACCAATCTATAGGTGAAAAAAAATTCGTTTTATATGTGAGTCTTAATTTTATCTGATAAGAATTTACAAAGGTTTTTCATTGTAGAACTATATTTTTGAAAATGAAGTTCATTACCGGTGAAAACAAGTATAACGAGTGATTGATGCAAGAAACCACATAAGAAAACTTTTTTGTTTTATATACAAGATTGAGCGAAGATATAAATACATAAAAATTGCTTGCTTTTCTTTAATTTTAGTTATGTGACTGTGAGACGTTCGGTTATTCGCGATTTTCTCTTCTCTGTCCTCGGGGACTTTATAGTAATTTGAAATACATAAAACTACAATTTCTTTCCAAACAAATCAAAATGTGTCCAGGTAAATTTGATGAAGATAAGTTGAATTAGGTATAGAGATATATTAATGAAATAGAATTGAAAGGAAAAAGAATTAGATGAAGGAAAAAGGCAGGGTGATAGTTGTTATTAAATTGGATTGAAGCATCGTGATTAATCTCTTGGTACAGCCGTGGTAATCTATTGGTCATGATCATGGACTTGCGGCCTGTGTTTCGCCGAGTTGTGGGTTCGAGCCCTTTTGCCTCCAGAGATCTGCCGTATAGTGGGGCTGATGCACGTTAAATCTCTTCGAGGTTCCTAGTCCTCCCGTTGACGAGGTGTGGAAGTTAGGAGAGGGAAGTTCTAGCTCAGTTGTCGTCTTCATCATGAGACCGAGGCTCAAAATTACGAGATCCGTCGCCAATAGCCCTCGTGTTGCTTCTAGTGTGACGTTAATGAAACAATCAGTCTTAACCTTTTGGGTTGGAATAATTTTGAGTCAAAGTACTAAGATTCGAAATCTAAGTATTTGAACCAGAACGAGTGGTTTGGTAAGCTAAGATTTTAGTATTAGATCATGTTCTAGGATTGATGAATTAAGTGGGATTCGACAGAGAGTGAACTTATATATTCTTTAATGATTGGTAAAATATTTTGTCTTGCTCTTGCATATCTTCAGTTGGAGTCCAGTAATTACAGATTCTTTAATTAGACTAAAACATGGCGGTAGAATTAACTAATGAAGGAAGGACGTCACAAATGACAGATTTGAAATAAAAATTACAGCAAAACTTCATTAAGTCTGATTAATTCGTACCATAGTCGGTCAGGGATATCGAATCCCTCAGACGCTTGCCTTTTTTTAGGTAAGTACGGGAATTGAGACTCCGAGGTAACCAAATGATCTTTTTCTTTTCGACAGGGTTTATAGTCTTTAGTAAACACGGATTACAAGTCCGAAGGATACCTTAACGATCCTTCTCGATTTTCGACCATCATTTTCTTCTCTCGACCAAATGCTACCTTTTTCATAATTTTTTTTTGTTTAGATTACAGCTACAAATGTTTGGCGCCGCATTGCTAGATTTGGCACCATCAAACTTCACCATCACTCACACTGAAAGAGCCCTACAAGCGTTATTGCATTCCCAAAAAAAGGAATCAAGTTCTTAATTCTTTTACAAGCTGAGTAAAAAAAAAAATGCCTGTATTGTTTTACGTAATTGATTAAAATCGTACATTCTCTAAGAATTTCTGATAATATTGCTGGCTTTCAATTTTGTGTCTGTAACAAAAAAGAACTGTTTTCAAAAGGGGAAATCAGAGGAAGTAGTACTAATTCATTTGTGCATTTTTGAAAATAGCTTTTGTTGCGAGGGGAAAAAAAACATACTCAAAAATGTTGCATTTCGAAATGTTATTTTCTACTGTGGCTTTGTCGAATATCTCACGGTATTTTGCGGGCGAACAAAGTATTCCCTCCTTTCCCTTCTCCCACCAACAAAAACAAATTGTAATAAGAATCGAAGCTTTTCCAAAACCAGAATAGTGCAGTAAATTCGTACAAAAAAAGGGAGTAAGAATAATAATAAACTTAATAATAATAATAACAAAAACGTCGCATCCGGATTACCTCCTAAACTGCGACCGAACCTCTGTGTGTGGCCGATCCCCAACAATAACTGCAAGCCGCGGGAGGGGGTGGTCTTGTGTCCCGCGGTTAAAGAGAGGACAAAAATCGGCCATTCAAAGTTGACTGGAGGTTTTCCCACGAAAAACTAGTAAAGGAAAGAATCGAAAAACTCAAATTAGAATTCACTAAAAGGGGAGGGGGGACGAAGAAGAAACAAACATTTGACATTCGTAACATCTGTCAGTTCAAATACGTCAACTATTTTCGATGACTTTATCGAATTCTAGAGTTCCGAACCAGTCCATAAACACATCAAGTAGGACCGGATTTCTTTGCGGATTTTTTTCATTGTGGGTCGAAGAAGTCAAACGGTTAAGGACAGGACTTCATTGTTTTGACATTTTTAATACTGATTCCGCTTAGGGCTGGACCCTTGTGGCGACCGGATATGACAGAACAGTTTCAGTGTAGCTCATGCCTGTCGTAAGAGGCGATTAAAATGGGTACCCAGCGTCTGGAGATATAGCCGGACACCCTAGGGATTATATCAGAGGACCTCAGGGACTTGACTTCTTTAGGTAAATACGGGCATCATGACCCCGAGACATCCTTGAGATCTTTTTCTTTCCTATGGGGTTAACTATCTTTGGTAAACACGGATGACGCTACCCCGGGTTACTCTAGCGATCCTTCTCTATTTTTGACCCTCCTTCTTGTCAACCAATTTTCGCCTTTTTTTTTTTTCAGTTTTTCCACATTGAGACCACAGTTTAATCTTGTTTGGCGCAGCATAGCCACATCTGGCTCTTGCGCTAATAACCTTCTCATTCACTCACTCACTTAGGGCTGCAGACAGTGTAGATTGATTGATTGAATGTTTATTAATGCCTCACTTAGAACCAGCACAAGGGCTATTGGTGAGGAATCTCGTAATTTTGAGCCTCGGTCAAGTGACACAAGTTTATACCATTCTCTCAAAACTACACTCTTACGTAATGACTTTGAACCTCGACAGATTTGATGAGCCTCAGCCACGACGGGCCGTTAGTGGCATCAGGACTCGAACTCACGTCTCAAGAGAAAAAAACAACACCGACCATAAGACTGGAATAATGACCACTCACCATCTGCGACTTCTTAAATTTCTCACGTTGGTATGGCGTGAAAGTTTAGGGAGTGGGGTGCTAGCTCAGATGTCACCTTCGTCTCTTCATCGTGATTCACAATTACGAGATGAGTCCTCAGCAGCCCTCCTGTTGCCCGAGTACGACTTTAATTCAAAACTTACAAAATTTATTCTTGAAAAGTGTTGCAGCATAAGCCTAATGTGTACGAGACATCAGAATTCAAAGAATATTATTATTTTTCTACACCTCAACGGTCAGTAACTTATTTTTTCGACCTTTATCCAATGTTTCTGATAAATACGGTGGAATTAATTTGGTGGGGAGTAGGGAATGCAGAAATATGTGTTTCGGAATCATAACTACTCATAGGATACGTTATTTGAAGATATTTGTGACGCAGCTGACGTCACAAATCCCGATGATATGATACGATTGTTCATTAACATCATACTGAGGAACAACACAAGAGCTATTGGCAACGGGCCTCGTAATTTCGAACCTCGGTCAAGAGATGAGAAAGACATCTCAGTTGGCACCTCCCTCTCTAATCTTACGCTCCAATACCACGAGAGGACTAGAAAACTCGATTAAATTTATAACTATCAGGCGTTATTTCTGTCGAATCGTGGGTTCGAGTCCTAATGTCACTGAAGACCGCCGGGCAGCAGAGTTAATGCACTTTAAATCTGTCGAGGTTCTAAGTCCTTTCATTGATGTAGTGTGGAAATATCGAGAAGAAGGTGCCAGTTCAAGTGGCGTCCTTGTCACGTGAACGAGACTCATGATTACGAGGTCCGTTGTCAATATATATATAATTCTCCCCTTACACTAAAATTTCATTTCCCCACATATCAAATTTGTGTTATTTAATTAGTAATATCCCATTCAGCTCAAATATTTCATTAAACGCTATTCGCCCTGAAATTCTAAGATTAACTTTAATTCTTTGTAAATTCTTTGATTTTTGGGGCCTTCCGAGTGAGAGATTTACACTAACGGATCTAGGTTTAAATCTGAAACTAGATTCACCCCGTGTATCTTCCACCGGGATGTCCTAAATAGTGTCTACATGTTTAAATTTAATTCTAATAATTCAGTTTTCCAGGCCGAGCTCTCGGAAATAGGATTTGTCGAATTGTGGGCCGTCTATAATAATTTCAAAATTGTTATTTATACCGACAGTTTAATCATTCATATTGCTAATTCAGAGTACCAGAAATAAATCGGCTTTTATTAATATCATTAAAGAAATATTAGCAACTAATAATCTGATTTTTTTAAAAAATAACTTATACTAGGTTTTAGCAAAGGTCGGATATTATTGCAACGAAATTGCAGATTCATTTGCAAAACTCGCTGCCACTGATAGGGAGGGAATGAGTGTCCATGTCCCTCGGTCTCGCAAATTATGTTCCTTTGACTCTGTTGAAGATGCTGACCACTACGTTTTCTTTTGCCCTTCTACCAAACGTTTTCCTTTAAATTGTCATATTGTTAAAACAAAACCTATTTGGCTGAAATCCTTGTGTGAAAATCCCAGTATACATTTCAAGCTTAAATATTGTATTCTTACGCGGTTCAAAAAATTACTCAACATTTTTTTTAATCGTTTCAATTTTCGATTGTACTTCTAAAAATTTTAATTTTTGTTATTGTTTACAATTATAAATATACTAAATACTTGTATATATGCATATATTTTTGTCTAAAACTTCATTTTTAATTCACGAGTTTGTGGACGTTTTTGGTATTGTGCCATTTACTCTATTATACATCGCCTGTTATACATCTTATTTCTGCAAGAAAATTCGACCATTCATTTTTTATTCTTGTCACAAATGTTTCCTGCTAGGTGCTTTGTAAGCTTTTATTTATTTTTTTATTTGGAATTATTTCACATCTTATGGTATTTATTCCAAAATGTACTGCTATATTCTACCCTTTCTTGTTAAAAGATTTTCTATGCCAATAAATTTTGAGTGTGGGGCCGATTGTCTCCCTGGATGACACTTTGTAACTCTAAGCCCTTTTAAGCTCTGTCTCTGGGCATTCCTCCAATAGCCTTATGAACGCCTCTCTAAATGCGACGATAATTTAACAATCAATCAATCAAAATCTGTTTCAATGCGTTATGTTTAGAGATTTTCCGGTAATCCCACAGTGCTATGGGCCGATACCTGCCGGATTACCGAAAGAGTATTAAGAGTGGAGAGCATATAACTGTATATGTAAGTGCACTTATTAACTGTACATATAAGTGTTGTGTGCACATAACTGTTTATATACATATGTGAGCGTGTACATGTAGAGTGCTCATAATAACAGTAGATATGAATGTATACACATACTTACATATGTTTATATGTAAATTATGTTGGGTGGGAGCTCTGGCAAGATTTATTCTGCCTGTTCAATCACAACAAATAAATTAATTAATCAATATTTTTCATTATCAAATAAAAAAAAATTCTGCGAATTTTTATATTTAGGTCAGAAGAGCCAGGAGCTTTGTAACAAAAATGAACTTTATATTTTCATGTTTATGTGTTAAGTTATATATATGATATATTACACGTGAATTCATATGAAAATAACTTTAAGTAAAATATGTTTATTTTGAGAAGTGATATCCCTATTGATTCTATTTTAAAATGACTTCATTGAACACCATTTCATTTAGCATTGATATCGTCTAGGAACGCTTTCTGATGGTAAAAGGAGGCTTTCATAAATTTTCTCCTCGAGCGAATTGAAACAGAGAAAATTTCATCAAACAGGATGCAGAGAGAGACAAATGTAATCCTCCTTTTAAGCAAGATGTTCGGTCAACACTGACACATCACAAGCCTTTTGAATGATTATGATAGAAATGTAACCTCACTGAGAAACATATAAACGAATCACATTGTGAAAACAAGTCGTTTTAATGCTTTTTAGTATAATTATGATTATCAGTATTGGGAATTATTTTCCGAAAGAAAAAAAGAATAGGCTCATTATAGTAGAAATAATAAATTAAATAATCAAAAATAGAGTATGGATTCACTTAAGTAAATGATAAGCACAACGTGATATAAGTACAATGAAAATTCGTTAAATCGGATTCATTGGGACTAGAGTCGATGCAAGGTATCGAAAATCTGGTGAACCGAAAAATGAGGTGGAGGGGTGTGAAATAAAATGAAACATACTTACAGAAAATCATCTTTATACTGAACAAATCGAGTAAATCGTATTTACAGGCGTCTACTTTGAGAGCGGTAGAAGTATGTTCAATGTTGTTTCATTCCATTTTCTATTTAGGCAATGCATCATCGTTTGCCATTTGTCCCAGGTGATAATAGGTGTAACTAAGGTTTTGTTGAATTTACACTTAATATATTTGTAAAGTCCCCCTTTCGCCAGTTTGCTTTCATAAATTCTTTCAGCTGTAAGAGATTTTAGTAAAAAATATTTTTCCAAAAGTAATGAATGAAAACAAATGTTATTGTGGTGATAAGCAGATTTAGCCCTCCAAAATGAATAAAATAAAATAAAAACAAATATCAGAAATAAAATCAATCGTTATTTGGACCTTTTTTTAATTATAAATCATAGACGCACAAAATTATTAAAATTGTTCTTTACAAAGTGTTGCGAAGAACAGATTTAGCCACCAAAGGTACAAAGTTCTTAAAAATAATTATTCAACTAAATATTATAATTAAAGCAAACGATAATATGGCAATGGAATGAAAATTTGATCTATTTATTTATTCAATTACTCATTCATTGATTCTCTCATTGACTCTCTAACTCCTCCACTCCTTCTCTCGCTCACTCATTCACTCACTCTTTCTCATACCCTTGTTCATTCACTCACTCTTACTCAAACCCTTGTTCATTCACTCACTCATTAACTCAGCACTCATTCATTAATTCTCTCACTAACTCCCCCACTCCTTCGCTCGCTCACTCATTCACTCTTTCTCGTACCCTTGTTAATTCACTCACTCTTTCTCGCACCCTTGTTAATTCACTCACTCTTTCTCGCACCCTTGTTAATTCACTCACTCTTTCTCGTACCCTTGTTAATTCACTCACTCTTTCTCGTACTCTTGTTAATTCACCCACTCATTAACTCGTTCATTCCTAAGTTCGTTAGCTCCCTCACCCACCCACTCATTCATTTATTTATTTTTCCATTCGTTAATAAACTCATTTCGATCAGAAAAAAATATTCAGAAAACACTTTATTTTGAAAAGTGTACGGGTAACCATTTTGTTGTTGACTAAAAAGTTAGACCTTTGGAAGGTTAAAAAACATTCTTCCATCAAATCTATTCGGATTATCCGGAGATCAGAGACTTAAGGGTCTCTGATCTCCGGTCCTGAAAGGGTCCGAATTAACTAGTTTTTACTGTATAAGTAGCTAAAAATATAATATTAGAGTATTGGAGGCTCTTTCCATCATAAAAAAAAGGAATTCTCGAAATCCGTTTGCAATGTTCCAGGGTACGTTACCTCATAAAGATCAACAAATGGCAATATCAGAATAAACATGCATCAGCAAGTTTTTTTTTCTTCATTTTTTTTCCATGCAGAATAATGAGGATGCAAGGGTTTACTGGAGCTCTCCTAACCCTGCCATGCTAAGATGTCTTGTATTTTGTTTCTGCGCATGCCCAGGAGTAAATTTAATTAAAAGAAAAACTTAAGAATTGTAAATTGAAAGAAGAATTCATTAGCAATTCTTTCTTTAAAATTATATCATTCTTTGAAGAATATATTGCTTTCTTCAAGAGTTTATTGCTTTTTCTTTATAGCAATATACTCTTGAAGCTTCATTAACCATATGAATGGATGGAATTTGACCGTCGAATCAGAGAGATGCAGAATCGGTTGCAGTTATATTCCTCAAAGAAGTAGCATGCCTAGATGCGCGGAGAAAGAAACGATCCCAAAACTTAGTCTTTTGAAAATTTTATGTTCTGAAATTCATTTCGCAAATATGGTCTATGATGTAGAGGGCTACGTCATAAATATTAATAAAATTTTTCTTATGAAACATGTAAATATTATATTATTAGCCACCTAAGGGGCTATTGTTTCAGGTAGGGTACAAAATGGCGTACCAGATCACTTTTCAATTTTTCAATATGTAAATAAGATTTTTTTATAACCCTGTTCTGTTTTCTGATTTTACGGTTCTATTCTGATTTTACGGACTTAATGCTAAATTTTTCTATATTCTTTTACATTATACTTAATGGTTTTAACTCTAATGTTAATGGTTTTAACTTGTTAATTTTAGCTAAAACTAGGATCTTATTCAAATATCTCAATTTTACGGTTCTATCCATAGGCTTAAAAAGTTAAATTTTTATATATTCTTTTATATTGAATTTAACAATTTACAATTTTCTTTCATTTTAAATGTATTAAACTTAAAATATATTCAGTTTAATAACTAACCGTATCTTTTATAATTTTAGTTTCTTTTAGCTTAAAATATATACATATTAACAATTTATCGTTTGCTTTAAATGTTATTACATGTATGTAAGTTATTACATGTAGTTATATGTAATTTTAATGACATGTAGCTTATATTATATTCAATTAAATATAATTTTAATTATATATAGCTTGAAATATTTTCAATTTAACAATGAATTGTTTTCTTTAATTTAAATTTCATTTAGCTTAAAATATGTTCAGTTTAACTATTTATCGTCTGCATTGATTTTAATTACATCTAGCTTACATTATTGTCCATTTCAATATTTCATCTCGTTTACTTTAATTCTAATATTTAATTAAGCATTTAAAAAAAGTTAGCAACTTGGGTGGGTAAATCTGTTCTTTGCAAACCTTTTCATCGAACATTTTTTAAAATTTATTGATGTTATTACTATTTTTTTTTATTTCCCTATTTCGCGTTCCTGCCTCACGAGCTTGGCGAAGACCTTGGCGTAATCGTAATTTGTTGGAAGCTGCTATAATAGGAAAGTTCTCAAATTCTTCTAAAAACTTTTTTTTTAAAAGAAAGAATGAAAGATAGTAGAGCCACATGTTTTTCATTCTAACCATCGCAATTTTAGTTTAAACGAGTATTATTATTACCATCAGGTTAGTTAAAGATAAAATCTACCCGGGACTCAGAAGTTCCATCAGACAGTGCCCATTTCCGCTTCTGTAGGCGCTAATACCTAACTACCTAAGGTCCAGGCCGAGCGGTTAGCCTGATTTTGGGCCCTAACGGTTCCTAACTAACTTCCTAAGTTAACTTCCTAAGTAAACTTCGTACTCATTTATCGACCTCGAGGGGATGACGGGCTGAGTTGACCCATGGCCGTAATTACCTGGAATCGAACCTGGATCGGCAGTTCTCGCAGTCAGACATGCTAACTGCTACATCACCGTGGCCACATTACAATCAAGTACCTAAATTATGATAATGACTCCAGAAAATGCTGTGTTTTTCACCTCTTTTGTCTCCAAACGATCTTCTCCATCTTTTTGCAAAACCAGACGTCTCTAATCTACTCAACGTCTCTCAAATAGAATTTCACCTTCTTGACTCACCATCTCCTTCCCGAACGGCAGCAGAAGCAGCATCACTTTGTTTTGTTAACTCGTTTCCCCTTCACGCCAAACGATAAGGGCCGAAAATTATCGTCTGCGGATTCCTGACGGGAGGTGACCATTTGTCACGGAGGCTCCCCCGCTGCTGAACAGGAAGTGACCATTTCTCACCGCAACCCCTGCTGCCTGTGACGCATTTTTCTTTACTATTATTTTTTTCTACTCTTCGATAGAACTTTTTTTCATACTCCAAGGCAGTGTTTCTCACCTATAATCCAGGGTTACCACATTTGGCGATGTGTTTGTATGTGGAACCGCCCTTTCATTTCTTCCTCGACTCTGCGGTGATGTAAATTTTTGTTACGTCACAAGGGTGGACTTTTTTGGACCCAATGATCCCTAACTCATGAATAATAAAAAGGAACGCAACTACAAAGCAGGATATTCAAATGGTAATAGCAAAAATTCGAACGATAAACTGTGATAAACAGATGCATCTATTCACAATATTATACTGTAAATAATTGTAAAAATCATACTTGGGAATATCCATTTCCAAAATATAATTGCAAGTAAACCCCTTATTACCCTGGAAATTCTTCATTTAATCGTGTATAACGTACTAAGTTGCCCACAGAACTCTAAAATTTATTAAGATTTAAAATCCATTTGTTTAATGTACCGCAAATAGCTGTACAAATTTTAATTGAAGCTATCCATTAACAAAATGTAATTATAAGTAACCCCTGTATTATATGGCACATGTATGACACAGTTTCCTTTTGCCACTGTTACAGAATTGGGAAAATTCCTCATACTATAGGACATTCTAGAACACGGTTTCGTTCTAGCACAATTTGAGAATGATGAATGGAATTCCCGTACAATATGGAACAAAATCAAAGGCTCTGTGATCTGTAAATGTCCATGAAATCTAACTGGAAATTCTTCATTTGAGCATGTATACCGTATCAGTTTGCTCTCAGAACTCCGAAAAATTTAATCGATTTTCAGATCCATATTGTTGAAACAAATAACTTGTAAAATTTATATTTGGGAATTTAAGGTCAAGATCACTTTGAGGTTATGACAAAGATCAGAGTTCCAGAGACTAAAAACACACTGTACTAAATCTCCTTTCATTTCAGGCGTTACTTCCGTTCCAAGGAAATCTTAATAGTTGAAATTATTATTTCAGCTATAGACAATTAACAGAAAATTTTGGGTTGCATAGTTTTCAAGCGGTGCAGCTGAATTTATTCTACACAAAATTTCGAGGTGGAAGAAACAGAGAAATCATAAGCGTTCACGAGAACAGGTGTGTCGAAGGATATTGTTAAAAATAACGATTAACTAGTCCAAAGTAAAACTAATACCTTATCAGTTATAATCAATTATCAATGATATTTTACATTGTTAATGATAAGTGCAACAAGCAATAAACTTTTAGTTGTATAAATAGGATCTGCGCGTTACAAAATTTAATTCAGAGATAAATTAAATTTTGTAAATAGCAAATAATATTGCGTAAATAGCAATGCAGTGTTCCTTTAACTCATAAGTTCCCATCCTTTCTTTCCTACTACCTTTTTTTGGGGGAAAAATCACTACCATCAATACATAATTTTTAAAAAAATAAAGCACCCGTTTCCATTCTTAAAATCAATAATGCGGTTGTAAGTTTTCAGATCTTAAATAAATATTTAAAAACACTTTTGAAAATCAGAAAAATAATGTAATCAAGCGCAAACATTTTTCTTTACACTCTTTCGAATACAGTTAAAAGCAATAAACTATGTTTGAAAAGAAAATCAGGAAACTAAATAGGATTAACATTACGCTCGGATATTCGAGGTGGTATGTTGACGGGAGCCTTAACGTACCTGATTTGGCTAAAAAGACATTTAGATCTAGTCATTGAAGCATGTGTTAGGTGGTTTTTAGTACTAATCATGCTTTTCATCGAATGTATATTTTCCGGAGGCGAAAGATGTTTTTCAACAACCCCTAAATTAACCTCGGAACAAAAGTGAGCCCTTACATCTTTTTAATGCCCAACAATTGAAGATTCCGACTTCAATGAGAACTTCTGAGTGAACGTAATTTGTCAAGTAGAGCAAATTTAATACGGACATCCCTCGAATAGTACGGTACTTGAATTGCACAAAAGTGGCCACTGTAGCCTAGTAGTCATGGTAGCGGACTCGCTGCCTGCGGTTTTCGTTGAGTCGTGGGTTCGAGCCTTCATGCTACTAAAGACCCACCGTATATCCATGGGTGTTTCCCTTTAAGTCTGTCGGGGCTCAAAGTCCTCCCATTGGCGTGTTGCAGAAGTTAGGAGGGTGCGTGCCAGCTCAGGCGTCGTCCTCGTCACTTGACCGAGGTTCAAAATTACGAGATTCATCACCACAAATTCTTGATTATGTTTTTATTTTATTTTCGGAATTAAGTTTTATTAATTCGCTTTTTGGTCCAACATGCTTTTTGATCCAACTCCTTTTTATACTCTATTGTAAAAAAGTGTAAATATTTTTTTTCTTCTTTTTGGCAATAAATATTGAGTGTGGGGGTGATTGTCTCCTGGGAGGCCGGTTTGTGGGTCTAAGCCCTTTTGATGAGCTCAATCCCCTTGGGCATTGTGCACATAACCCTCGCATTGCTTCTATTGCAATGTTAATAAAACCAACCAAGACTTGCACGAAGTGGCGAATAGCATGGTTAAAAGTTGCGACAGCCCTGGAATAACACGGAATTCGAATTATACGAAGTCGCGAATATTACTGTTAAAAACTATTAACTAAAAATCGAATTTTAATTTTCACTTAAGAATTACTAAAAATTGAAGAAGATGGTGAGTGAGTGAATGTAAAGTTTATTGGCGCAAGAGCCAGATATGGCTATGCTGCGCCAAACAAGATTAAACTGTGATCTAGACGTGAAATTTAAAAAAAAGATAAAAAGTGGTTGACAAGAAGGAGGGTCGAAAATAGAGAAGAATCGCTAGGGTATCCCGGGAGTGCGTCACCCGTGTTTACCAAAGGCAGTAAACCCCATGGGAAAGAAAAAGATCACTAAGATGCCTCGGGGATTGAAGAAGATGGAGAATATACTGCGGATCACACAGATGTTAAACAAGGCTTAGACTTAGCTTATGGAGATTGATCCATCTCTGTCATACAGTAGAACTTTCCAACACAATTTAAAAACTTGTTTAGGTCTGAATGAGAAATTTTTAAATACTACGGGAAATAAAAGAGAGCCCTCCTCCAATATCAGCCATGAAAATGTTTTCATTGGTAAGGAGTTTCTACCGCCTCGTTGAAAGAGAATTCGTATTTTGAATGACGACAGTGATCCAGAAATTTCCATTGATAAGGATCCTCTACCCATTCGAGGAAAAGGAGAGTGACAGTGATTGAACGTACGTAATTAAAAGAAATTACGTTTATAAAATTTTAACTTTTACATTTCACTTTTCTAAATTTAACGAATTTGATGTTATTTTTTTAAACAACTGAAATTTACAAATAAAAATGCATAATAAAAATTGTGGTCTTATTTTCAATGTTTTCTCTTAATTAATCTTTGGAGCCAAATGTACAAATTTGTAAGGATCTTGAGTTTCGAATTGCACCTAACGTTATCTCCATAATTGTATGAATCATTAATATCTAATAACACTGTTTTGTATATCACGATTTCGTATGACACGGAACCAATTAACCGTGTTATTTGAGGGATGCCTGTAATATGTAATTCACAATTAATCGTTTTACTCCAAATTGCTGAACATCTTGACTCAACTATGCGTGTGGCTTACATTGTCTAACCTCATTTCCTCCTCTGTAAATTGAAAAGATCTTACTCTACGCCAGGGGCAAAAAGTGTCCCATGTGAAGAGGGATATTCGCGTACCTTCCCTTAACTAACACCTGGGTTTAATTTCTGGTTTTATTTTTAAACGTCCAGCTCCATTCTAACCAAATGAAACGTGATAACCCAAATTGGATTAAGATAAGAAATGTAGGGAATGTATTTAAAGAAATACATATAAAAATGACGGGGAGTTCAACAAAGAGGTATAAGTGAACTTAGTAGTAAGAAGCCGATAGTTGACATATAGTAGAAATTGTACGTAATTATATGTAGCAGACCGAGTTTGATTTGGGAATAAACGAATCTACGAATAAACTCGCTCAAACCCGAATGCATTTGTAAGATAGAACTTAATCATTCATTCTTAACTGGGTTTCAGGTGCGCTGTGAGTTAGCTGTGCACAGGGAGAGAATGATTATGATAGTGTTTATCGATGTCTCGCTGAGAAGTAACTCGAAGGCTATTGGCGACAGACCTCGTAATTTTAAACCTAGTTAAAGTGACGAGTAGGACACCAGAGTACCTCTCTTCAAGCTTCCACACTACGCCAATGGGAGGATTTTGGACCTCGACCCGATTTAACGTGCATCAGCCTCGCTACATAAAGGGTCTGACACGGCATCAGGGCTCGAGCCCACGATTCAGCAAATACAACACCGGCTTCGAGTCCGTGACCTCGACCACTAGGCTACTGCAATCGTACAGAGAGAGAAAGAGCAGCCATTTCCTAGGTATTCATTCAAGAACCTCAAATAAAATTATTGAATTTATAATTAATGACTCTCTTTCCTGAATTGTACGAATTTCTCTCTATTCTTAGGATTTTGATTTAGCGAATAAACGGGCTATAAATAATGACCGTAGAATTAAACCATATTGAGACCTCCAATCTATAAAACCGTACCCCAGACAAAATGTACAGAAATCATGGAACGAGACATTGACCTCCGCAATGATCTATGCCAGTGCAGATTCCTATTTTACTTCGGTTACGTATTTGCATAGAAAGTGCAATTGGGAAATTTATAGCGGCGCATACGAAATGAGTTGAAACGCTTTCCCGCGGAAATAAACTTGTTCTTTATCTGTTCCGCAATGGAATTAATTACGCGAGGCGATTAATAATCAATTTGCTACAAGCTAAAAAGAACATCTCTTCGTTTTTGTTTTCATAATTTTGCGAGGCGTCGCGCGCGAACATTCGATAAAATATGCGCAGAACGCTTTTGTTTGTGACGTATTATTCAGAGACATGGCATGCATCATACCTTAAAAGCCCGTCAAGCTTTATCTCTTGATTAATTGGTGTTATTAACTTTGTAACACGTGTGTGTCTGAGAGACGCAGACAATTGTAGCAACAACAACAGTGGCTGTTGTTGAACGACTCCGTCTCAAGAAGCCTACACAAATCTATGTAGCAATAATTTTGGAAATGATTTCATCGGTTAGAGTGGAAAGATCAAAGACATCGATGGACGAATTTGGGACAAATGTTTCGGAAATCATTGATTTAAATGACTGAAAAGTAATTTTTTGAGTGTTTTGATTTTTTCACGATAGAAGAATTGAACATATATATTTTCGTAGATGAGACAATAGTTGAATCATAAAAAATGCCCACAATATCCGGGTTCGTCTTGCAGGACAGATACCAAAAAATCAGGTTGAAATTTATATTAAATAAGACAAATAGCTCACCAATGCATTTAAAATCCTGTAAAACCCTCATATTTGTCATCCAAAGCAAAAAACTCCTCAATTATGTCATGAAAAGTTCACCATATGGGTTCCATTTTGAATCCAGCGAGTCGATTTCCGCTTTGTCATTAGTACCTTGAATAAAATCGTCTCCAGTACCCTGCATAGCATTAGAAGTGCTACACTTTTAAAAGATTTGTTACAGTTAAACTCGAGTTCATTATTCGGCACGTGCTTCGATAAGCAGTGCCACCAGATGCTAACAAATAAATGAATAAAATTTGTTCCAGGTGGTGATCACGGATCTAAACTAAATTCGTAAGCAGTTGATAGTTTGGGGGTGCTTGTATGCTAAAACTATAAGACTTTGAAGAAATTTAATACTTCGTCTTATCTGAAGGTCGCCTCATGTGCCGAAATATAGGGTAACGTGTTTAAACAAATATTGCTAAGATTCTCCTTGATTGATGATCTCCTTGATTCTGTGCGACTTTCAGGGAAGCCGGCTGTGTTTGTATTATCTCATTGGCTTATGAAAAACGTAGGAAAACTATTGCATGAGGTTTGATTGAAAAATACTCAGGTGTCGTACTCGTCACTTGACCGAGGTGCAAAATTATGAGGTCCGTCCCCAATAGCCCTCGTGTTGCTTCTAGTGCGCCGTTAATGAAATCAAAACCAAACTTGATTGAAAAGTAATGCCCTCATGGCCATAGTTTTATTTGTTTGTTACCCGATTTTCACAATTCTTGTTGTACCTGAAAGCTTTATAAGTTCTCTAGTATTTCTGTTGTTTCCAAATATCGTTGGTGTGTTGAGAACTGAAGAAGACGGCGACCTTCTTAGAGATAAGGTAGAAACAGCGAGGCGTCATTGAATCCAACCTTGTGACATTCATCCTCTTTCCAAACATGAGAGAGCACCTCAAGAGATATCAACTTCGTTCTCAAGACTATGTGAAATCTACCACTAATAGTGGATAAATTCAAATTGAATCAAATGTGATTTAGTCTTATACTCCAGATGAATCATTTTGCAACAAACGCATGAAGGAGTTTTATTAAGATGCATGAATTATCTAATATAAGCATAAAACTTTAAAATTGTATATTTTTAACATGCGCTAACATGTTGTTTTGAGAAAAGGGCGCCAACAAAAATGTATGGACATAAAATAAAGGAAACGAGATATTACGTTCAAAAGATATACATCATAATACATAATGATCATAATAATTATATTTAGTTTGTTGACATCGCTGAAATTTTTTCAATTTAATGTCTTATCGTCTGCTTTTATTTTAATACCCGAAAAGAATACTCTAATCTTTTATCCTTTGCTCATATTTATGTATTTAATTTAATAATTGATTTTTATGGCATCATCAGAATCCTCCATGTTTATTAACCACCCGAAGGGCTGTTGTTTTAGTTGGATCACTTTTCAATTTTTTATCGTTTGCTTCAATTTAAATTACATTTAGCTTAAATATATTTGATCGAATAATTTATCATTTGCTTTAATTTTAAGATCGGAAAAGTTTTTTTGTCCATTTCTCAACACTTCATCATTTACTTTAATTCTTATATTTAATTGAGTAATTTAATAATAATTATTAAAAAAAAGCGTACCTTGGGTGGCTAAATCTGTTTTTTGCAAAACTTTGCATATAACTTTTATATTTTTCTTTATTCTTTTTGTTGTGAATATTGGCTACGTTTTTATTCTTTGGAATGTTTCGCTCGGGAAAGTGAAAATGCATTAAGAATTTGAGGAGGGTATTTGCTTTTCTAGATAGTAGTTGCTTCTGTAGAGTATGGGACTGGATAGTACGCTCACTTTACGTTAAATATTCACTAAACGAAATAAATAAACGAAAAAAACCTTCAGAATCTTTATCCTGTTTTTTGGATGTGCAGCGACTCTCCTCTACGACAGAACCAGAAGTTAAAGCGCCTTACTTAACTAGCCAGATGAGACGTCTTTTCAGCCTAGTTGGTAGGAGCGCATTCTTCGGTCAAGGGTTCGAAACAACACTATCACTCCAAGGTCAACAACAACTCTATCTCTCCTCCTCCACAGCGCACGGGGTAGAAAAACATCCCCCGATGCTTCGTCAAAGCGCCGAAGATGTGATGTTCAGTGGAAATACATAGAAGAATTTCAGTGGAAATACATAGCGCATCAAAGAATTTTTAAGACTGACGCTAGATCTCAGCCTATGGTTGTGACTCCTGTGTTATCGCACATGCTTGATAAATCTCTATCATTTGTTGCAGCATTGTCAAAAGTTTTGCGCATTGGATAAACTAACTCAAGGAATAGGGCCATTTGTTCGTAAGACATAAGATTTTCACGTTGAATGATTAAGATGAAACAAGGAGTTGAAATTTAACTCAATGCCAAAGTTGATAAAAGTACTTCGGAAGCATTCAAACTGATGAAATAAGCTAAAGGTGATTTGTGTTTTAATGGAACTAATGTTTTTCTGTGGCACAGACGTTTTTCGAACAAAGAGAGAATCTGGAAAATGATATACATACTAAAAGACTAGGTTCATCTAGGACACCGAAATTATCAAAAAATGTGCACAATTACGTGGCAAATAATCACTGAACGTCACTATGAAAGACGGATGATACTTTGAAATCATCAAAAAAAAAGAAAAAGAAAATGCAAGCCATCCTGCGTGGAAATTAGGGCAAAACAAGTATGAATTAAATTTGTTCCACTCACTTTAACCAAAGAACAAAAATCGATGAAACATGCGCATTGCAGAGACATCATTTCAGTAGCTGAAAATGATCCAGACTTTTTGAAATTTAATGTTACAGGGGATGAAAAACGAATTTTTTTTTTTTCAATACGATCTTAAAACAAAGAGACAAAGGGTGAAGTGGAAAGTAAAACACACGCCACAAGCCAAGAAATAAATAAACAAAAAAAAAAAAAAAAAAACCCCCCCGTGCAGTGACTGGATGTGAAAGAATAGTCCCACTCTGTAGCTCATTCGTGTCTTAAGAGGCAACTTAAATGGATATCCACTGTTTGGAGGTATAGCCGGCTCTTGGGGATTATACCAGAAGATCTTAGGAGCTTGCCTTCCTTGGTAGGCATGAGGGCATCATGTCACCCCGAGGTACTTTAGAAATATTTTCTTTCTCATGGGGTTTGGTGTCTTTGGTAAACACGGGTGACGCACTTCCAGCATACCCTAGCATTCCTTCTCTATTTTTGATCCTCCTTCTTGACAAGCATGTTTTATCTTTTTTTTTCTATTCTTTCACACGTCAAGATCAGATTTTGGGCTCGGCATGGGTACATTTGGCTCTTGCGCCATTAAACTTGACCATCACTCACTCACACAACCAATAAAAAAAAATAAGAAAAGTTCCATCCAGAATCTGAATACTCGTTACATTCTTCCAAAGAAAGAGTATTACCTACAAAAAAATATTAGTTCCAACCGAACAAACAATTACTGGTATCATTTATATAAATGTTTTGAAGCGTTTGATGCCCGGAATTGTTCAAATTCGTCCGGAATATCGAGATGAAAACAGAGTTGGTTGCTTGATGAGACACCTAGTCACGACTCATTTAACGTTCGTAGATATTTGGCAAAAGATAGCTCTTGCGTGTTGAATCCTCCATCGTATTCGTAAGATTTAGCACCCTACCACTTCTCCTAAAACTTTAAAAAAAAAAATTTAAAAGGTTGTTATTTTGATGATATTTCGACCATACTATGAGCTTTGGTACGTACTTTGGAGACAATTCCTCAAAGAGAATTTAATAAGCATTCGAATCATTATTAAATCGCTGTAACAAGAATATTGAAGACGGAGGGGCTTATTGCAAATAATAATAATAATAAAAAAAAAGAAACCGGAACATATAATAGTATCTTTGTCTCAATTACTTTTTACAAACTCAGTCATAAGAAATATTTGACACACTGTAATTAACGGCTTAAAATGAGGAGTTACTTTAGCAAAAATTCTGTCTTTTTTTCGAATACCTTCTTTAGTAAAATGAAATATTTGCAGAATCAAGTAAAAATGCTCTGATTAATTTCCTCCAACAGATTGCTAACCGGTTCCGACTGAAACGAAATGTTATTTTTATTCAATTACTCCTAGTCTCGCAGGTACGTTTCATAAAACGCTTATCAAATTATATCACAATGAAATGTGTTTCTTTGTTACATCCTTTTAATTGATTCATACCGGATGTTTGATGTTTCTTTATTATATTTAAAACACAATCTATATAATAGTCTGGTTCACCACAGGAAAAATAAAAGACACATGATAGTATAATCTCTTACATCAAACAAGCGAGACGATGTACACTTTTTTTTTCTCCCAAGACTTGTAATTTATTGCAAAAAGTTCTGTTTAATTTTGAAGCAGACGGTATTTATCTTTCGGCAACAACACCGATGCCCCACGACATTTTTAACCCCTTGCGGTAAAATAACGAGTCAAGCTCGCCATCGAGTTTTCATGGCCCCCCCCCCCGCATACTGTGCGATGACTAACTATACTCTTTATGTGACTAAAGTTACTTAGAATAGGATAAAAATAATTTTGTTTAAAATTTCTGTTGCTTAGAATTATCGGCAACATTTTATTCCCTTTTACAACTTGTGCAAATGTTTCGGATCATTATCACATGTTGTTTACTGTTAAAACTGTAAGTGCAAATTGCTGCCAAATTTTGTTTGTTGGATTTTAGTTTTGTTAACATTTGTGGGAACATCGGTCCATATATATATTTCAGTACAGAAAAAAAATGTGTTGCAAAATAATCATCATAATGAACAAGGGTAGTGCAGACTTTGAAGGTCAAGATGGTGAGAGAGATTATGAAATTTTTTTGTCGTTTTCAATATTCCACAAGAAATTACAAGTCTTTTCATCCCCCAAAGGGCTTACCATCTTCAGATAGGTATGTTCATCATTCATTCAAGACTCACTGTTGACCCTTTTCCATGGGGATAAATGTCTGTAGCGATTTTTCTCTATTTTTGACCCTCGCTCTTGCCAGCTATTTTTAACTTTCTTTCCCCTCTTTCAAATGATTAGAGTGACCACGGTAGCCTAGTGATCATGGTCGTAGATTCTCTGCCGGCGGTTTTCGTCGAGTTATAAGTTCGAGCCTTGATGCCACAAAAGACCCGCCGTATAACCGGGGCTGATGCACGTTAAACCTGTCGAGGCCTTAAGTCCTGGTGTGGAAGTTAGGAAAGGGGAGTGCCAGCTTAAGTGTCGTTCTCCTCACTTGATCGAGGTTCAAAATTACGAGATTCGCCGCCAATAGTCCTCGTGTTGCTTCTTGTACGACGTGTATAAAACCGATCAAGTCAAACTATCAAATGTTTAGATTAATAGGTACATCTTGTTTGGCGAAGCTTGGCCCCATCTGGCTCTTGCGTCAATGAACTTTGCCCCATCACACCTCACTCGCACTCAATTCTATTTAAATAAATAATTTTAGTTTTCAATATGAACGTTTTATAAAATAAAACATGAATATTTTCAATGCAAATTAAATGTTTTTTTCATACAAAATGTTTCGTTATTAAATGATATCTGATGGGGTTAAAGTAATATTATATATATCTTATGTTTATGACATATTTTGAATTTTATCTGATGAAATAATTGAATTAGTAATTATCTAAACACATAAATAATGGTCGTGTCATAGCCCAGCAGTCATGGTTTCGAACTTGAGCCCAGCATTGTTTCTGTCGAGTCGTGTGTTCCAGTCCCGATTTCCTTTATATGCGTCGTATTTCGAGGCTGATGGTATGTTAAATCTGTCGAGGCTCACTTTAGCTTGGCGTGGAAGTTCGAAGAGTGAAGTGCTAGGTCATGTATTATTCTCATCACTTGACCGTAGATCAAAATTACCAGCTCCGTCGCCAGTAATATTTGAGTTGGTTTTTAGTGCGACTTTAATCCAACATTCAACAGATATAAATTAATTATTTCATTTATATCTTTTCATTGTTTGTTCGGGCAAAATACAGAAGTAAATAGATATTTATTTCGTCGGATGAACTATTTTAAAAAAAAAAAAAAAAAAAAAAAAAAACTTAAGGAATAAAGATGTTTAAAAACTGAAACAAAATTTAAAATTATTAAAATTAAAAGAAAGTCTTTTCATTTTTAAGTTCATTCATTTGGGTTTTAACAAAAAACACACTTTTCAAGGTGATAATAACTCAAAAAAATGTTCAACGATTTTCTGTAATATTAATTTACGTTAAAAATAAAATCTTCCTTGTAACATGATGAGAACAAAATAGAATTCTCAAAAAAATTTCTTTATCGAATTGATGCATTATTTTAATTTGTAAATTTATATAAATAAAAGTACCGAAAACATAATCAAATTGGTTCTGTCGAGTCGAAATCATGATCAAACAATAATTAATTGATTGTTTGGTTTTATATGATATGGAGCAACAAAAAGCTATTATAAACATATATTCCTGATTAAATGGAAAAAAATTCTTAAAATACTTGTGAGGCCATCATTTTTTGTCACATGCTCCCCCTGAGATATAAATCAAATTTTCGGATCATCCATATTTTATCCATTAATGTAATACGACCTCAAAGTATAAATATGAATTCTTTTAAGTATTCTTGCGAAAAATACATTTACAGATCCATAAACTGTTCACTTACATAAAAATTTATTTCCTTATAAAGTTTTCCACATAAAAAAATTTCATTCCTCATACAAAGTTATCGAATGGTTCAACCGAATAGTTGAGAACTTGGGCCATCATATCGCTTAGTTCTGACCGCGGTAGCCGAGTAGCCATGGTCGGCGTTGTTACAGTGGAATTGTGAATTCAAGTCCTGATTCCACTGAAGATTCGTCCATCATTGGAGCTGATGCACATTAAATTTTTCGGGACAAAAAGTCCTCAAGTTGAAGTGGTGGAAAAGTTTGGAGAATGGGGTGCCTGGTCAGATCTTCTTACTTGACAATGGTTCAAAATAAAAGTCCGTGTCCACGCCCCTCGTGTTTCTTCTTCGTGCGATATTAATTAAACAACCGATCGCTTAGTCCTGAATTATGTTCTTCATTTGCAATTTTTAAAAAAAAACATCTAATATAAAAGTTATTGCAATAGGGGGATTAAAATTACATAATTTGCAGTAATTTTCTGTGAATTACTACCTAAAAGTTTTAACATTATTATTGTTGAATGCTTATTAACGTTACACTTAGAAGCAGCACGAAGGTTACTGGCAGAAGGGCCAAGGGGACTGAACTCACCCAAAAGAGCTGCCTCCCGGGAGACAATCGTCCCACACTCAGCATTTATTGGTGGCTGCGGTAGCCTAGTGGTCATGGTTTCGGATTCGTGGCCGGCGGTTTTCGTTCAGTCGCGGCTTCGAACTTTGGCCGCAAAAAAACCCGCCGTGTAGCTGGGCCTAAAGCACGTTAAATCTGTGTTGGGTCACAAAGTCCCCCGTTGGCGAGGTGTGGAAGTTAGGAGAGGGGATGACGGCGCAGGTGTCATCCTCGTTACTTGACCGAAGTTCAAAATTATGAGTTCCATCGCCAATAGCCCTCGCTTTGTTTCTAGTGTGACGTTAATAATAGTAATAAAAAAAAAACTAAACATTATTTATTGACAAAAAAAAATCAACAATAGAGGGTTAGATATAACAGTACATGTTGGAACAGAGAACATAAGATATTGCATAATTTCGAAATTCAAAAGTAGATAAAGGCTTAAAATGTGTTTACGGAGCAGGAAATGTGTTTGACAGGAATAAAAAATTAACCTACAGCACTTTTTTCTCGCAGAAATAAGACATATAATAGGCTACGTCTGATATGCTAAATGGCAAAATACAAAAGGTTCTTAAAAATTACCGAGGCCTGTAGAACATCTCCAATTGCTGCTTTGCAGGTAATTGCCAGGATTACCCTAAAGTTTAATTTTCTTAAGCATCAAATTTGGAAGCAACATAATTCAAACTTTTTCATCTATCTCTGATAGTATCTGATTCGACTCAAATATTTTACTGAGAGCTGTACGTCTCCAAAAACAAATTCTTTTTCTCAACAGATTTTCGGTGCCTTTCGAGTCGGAGATTTACACCAACGGATCAAGGTTTGGAAGTTTATTGGTGACGGACGTCATAATTTTGAGCCTCGATCAAGTGACGGGGACGGCACCTAAATTGCCTCCCCACTCCCTTAACTTCCATACATCGCCAATGGAAGAACTGTGAGCCCCAATGAATTTTACGTTCCTCAACTTCACAACACGATAGGTCATACCCACGACCCGTCAGGAACAACACCGTCCACAAGTTTGCGACCATGCCGACTCGGCTACCGCGGCCGAGATTTTTGTACCAATGGAAGTGGGGTAGCGCAGGTGGACGTATGAAAATTGAACCCCCTCTCCTTATAAAGATAGCTGTATACTGATATTTTGAATCAAACTTTTTTTATACTAATTTTTTTGTTATTTTTTTCAGAAAAAATCCCGTACTCCATATAAACATTTTTTCGTCTTGAAAATAAACAATGAAATTAATTTTGAGATATAATTTGAAGTGGAAAATCCCCTCCCCTCCTCCATGAAAATTTCTCGCTACTCCCCGACTAATTATATTCTATTAGAGAGTAGTATCAAAAAAAGGGTAATTCAAAGTTAAAATGTGTAGTCCGAACATTTCCCCTTGTTAATATTGTTAGTGAGAACCAAGAATTTGTGTGTTTGTTTGGTTGTATTAATGTCGCACTAGGAGCAAAGTTGGTTTTGGCGACGGAACTCATAATTTTGAACCTCGATCAAGTGACGAGGACGACATCTGAGTTGGCAACCCCCCTCTCCTAACTTCCACTCCATGCCAACGAGAGGACTTTGGACCCCGACAGTTTTAATATGAATCAGCTCTGGCTACACGGCGGGTATTTAGTGGCATCAAGACTCGAACCCCCGACTTGACGAAAACCGCCGGCCACAAGTTTGCTGTCTTATCGACTAGGCTACTACGGCCTCAACTAAGAATTTGAACAGAGTTTGAGTTAGTGTGGGAATAAAATTCACGTGTATTGAACTCACAACCAAAATTACGAACAAAACTCGCTGTTCGATATTTTTAGATTTAGTCAATGCAGTGGTCTGCACTAAAGCGCAACACGGTGGAAAACAGAATATCAAAGTTATGCTGCAGCTCCTTTTTCGTTACAACTGAAATCGGGATCCCCTAATCTGATTATAATTGATATGATGCTGCAAAATGGTGTCGATATTTACAAGTTAAATTAGACATTATTATGAAATCTTTAAGGTGCCAGAAGACGCCTCATGGTAGAAATTGGTATAGCAGATGCACATTCTTAGTTAGATCTAGAATGAGCTGGAGGAAAATAATATCTTAGAATTAATTTGACAAATATATATATATATATATATATATGTGTGTGTGTGTGTGTGTGTGTGTGGTTCGAAAAGTAAAAAAATTAGTTACTGAGAAATGATTACATTTAGAGAATAACTCATGAGTTAAAATTTGAAAAGAGTCTTTTGGCTCTTCTTGGTAGAAATAGATAAAATACATAGATAAGGATAGGATGCCTAATTCTTATGATTAAATTTTTAAAAAAATTAATGCAAATAGCTTCAGCGATTGCATCATTTGGTGAAACATATGTGCAAGAAATTGAATAGCAATAAAAGAGACTAGCTCAGGTTTCACAGCATCTCGGCAGAACAAATTGAACTCGGGAGCTATACATTTACATTTACACCCATAGATTCAGAGGTCATTAATTAAACAAGTAGAGAACCTGGCGGGGGAGGGGGCGGTATCCTTTGTCGCCTTCCACCCTCAAGAAGGAAAAGAGGAAACTGCGCGCCGTTGGTGTTCCAGAAAAAGAATACCGCACTGGAACACGCTTCAATTTCTCACCCGCAGTGAGGAGCGCACTGCGCATGAGCATTTTTTTTTCCTTTCCTTTTTACTGTGATGAATAATGTTATTAGCATATTTTTTACGATGCAAAAGTTATTTGTCATATCTTTTGGTTAAAATAATAAGTCTATAGGGTTCTTATTTCAGTTCGCATTAGAACAGTTTGGAACTTTGGAATATTCTTAGTAGTTTTTTTTTTTTTTTTTTTTTTTTTTTTTTTTTTTTTCATTAACCTCGAGGACTTTTTGGTAATTTGAATAGCATAAAAATACTATTTCTTCTCAATCCAAAATGAAGCGCGATTTACATAAATTAGATGAATAAAGAAGAGTGGTGAATTGAATTAGTGACAGTGATATATAAGTAAAATATTATTGAAAGAGAAGGGATTTTGAGAGAGGGTAACGATAGGTTGATATGTGCTTGTAAATTGGATTAAAGCATAGTAATTAATCTTTTGGATTGATGCGACTCCCAGTTAAATTACTAAGATACAAATCTGCTGTTATCGAGAAATGTTTGAGTCACAACGAGTGTTTCGGTAAGTTTTTATTATTAGAATCTAAACGAAGATTGACCAAGTTAAGATGGATTCGAGGAAAAGCGCCCTTATATATTCTTTGATAATTAAAAAAAAGTGTTTTGTCCTACTCTTACGTATCTCCAAGGGGTTTTTTGTACTTATTGACTAATTATACATAAAGATGGCAGTAGAATTATGTAATGAAGTGAACACTTCAGAAGTTATTAACTTCATGGAGAAACAATAATATTTTAATAAAGATATTATTAAAGATAATATTATATCATCAGGATATTTGCATTTGTTTCATTTAAATACATTTTTCATTCGGCCTCGAAGCAAAATTTTTGGTTGACCATAATTTACGATCCATTCTAGTTTTCAGAAATTACTTTTTATTCTACGCGTAATTAGTACAATATTCGAAGTCCTGCAGAATTTCATTTACTCAGAAAAATCGGTTTTTAGCTGTGTGGATTATAATCTTTAATTGTGATTTTATGTATGAACCTTATTTTCCTCGAAACGTAAAATTTAGAAACTAGTGCGCTGTATTGAATCGAACAGAAAAAGAAAAACAAACTGTTTCCATTATGTTATTATAAGGATTTGTTTTCAGTATTCTTTCTTTTATTCACTTTTATATATTATTTTGACTCCTTTTATATATTCATGCATTTTCGTGTTTCTTTTTCATATATATCTTTAAATTCTTCATTTTCAAAATTTTTTATTTATTAACATAATGAAATCATCATTTATTTAACTGTGTGACCACTTTGTATGATACAAGTGCTTTTTAAATGCGTTATTTGTTCTGATTAATTGGTTATTGTGGGATATAGAACAACAAAAAGGCTATTAACCCTATCATTTGTTCTCTATAAAGTGGGTCACGACAGGCTGGAGAATCATGGAGGCAAATTGTGGTAGATGATATCAAAAAATTAGTGTTTACAAATATCAAACTTAGAAATAACACGAGGGTTATTGGGATTCGTATTGAGGGACAACGAGCTTTCGAACCACGTTATATGGCAAGGGCGACATCTGAGTTTAGTTTAGTTTAGTTTTTATTAACGTCGCACTAGAAGCAACACGAGGGCTATTGGCGACGGACCTCGTAATTTTGAACCACGGTCAAGTGACGAGGATGACACCTGAGCTGGCACCCCCCTCTCCTAACACGCCAACGCCAACGGGAGGACTTTGGGCGCCGAACAGATTTAACGTGCATCAACTCCGGCTACACGGCGGGTCTTTGGCGGCCAAGGATCGAACCCGCGACAGAACGAAAACCACCGGCCGCTAGTCCACGACCTTGACCACTAGGCTACCGCGGCCCCAGGGCGACATCTGAGGTGGCACCCTACTCTCCTAACTTTCGTAACATCCCTTCGTGAGAATTTGAAGCCTCGACAGATTTAACGTGCATCAATTGTGTAACAGTATTGATGCGGTAATTCGTGTCAATCGAGTAACAGGCTTGATTGTTACATGGTAGGTCTTTAGTGGTATTAAGACTCGAACCCACGACTCGACAGAAACAACACCAGTCGGTCCGAAATCTGTCGTATTACAAAGTGAATACTCGTAATTTAGCACTTTCAATTGAGACCAGAGAGAATGTCAGGAAAAAGGTTCCAATCGAAAGAGGAGGGGGGGAGGGAACCTGAAAACTACTGTTTTATATTTTTTAACAATATACGTAGCATGTTTCATGTTATTGTTTTAGTTTTTTTCTTCGCATTATTTTGCTTACTTTTCGGTCAAGGAGAAAAATGTTAGGAATTGCTACTGTAAAAATTTGTCCTCTTAATAATAAACTATACATTATACTATAAGACAAATAAATTTCTTATTAAGTTTTTAACAGGATATTTTATTACTAATTATTCAGCCCAGCGTCAACTACTGTAGAAATGAATAGCATTATCTTCTACGCATGTCTAAACTAAACCTGAATAAATTCATCTTTAATTTCTTTTCTCGGCTGCTTTAGATAGAAAATCATATGTAAAAAACCAGAAGATGCTGTTCACTCAGTATATAATCTATTTACATAAGCTTTGGGACATAAACGTAAGTTTGATGGAAAAAGAAAAATCAATAGCACAGACTGACTGAAGTGAGAACTTTTGACACAGTAAAAGATACAGGGAAAAACGTACTTTGCTGGTCACCTAAAATGTAATATCATGAAGGAAGCATCCAAACCGTGGGAAATTTTCACTCAGCGTATATCTCGATGAGATATACAAATGATTAGCATTTTAACGCTGACGCGTGTCATGGACGCCTATAATGCCACCAACAAGTGCAATATAAAGGTACAACCGAATACCTATTTGAAGTATTTGAATTGCTTTTTCGAGCGGATATTTTGCGTGAGCAGCTTCAGTGTGCGTCGAAAGTGATCAACAACTTTATATCGGATAATTTAGCAATGATTTATAATTGTTTACAAAAATAGAGGAAGTTTTTGCTTGCAATATATATAAGAAGAATTGAATGAAGTTTGCTGGAGTGCTTAGCCAAGTTGGACTCCGACCTACTATCGGAATGAACTTTGTGAGAACGTTTGCCAAAAAATTAGAAAAAAATAGTGGTATTCGGGCATTACGCTCTCTACTCTCTTTAAACATTGCAAATGCTTGAAAAAATTTATAAAAAGAAATTTTTGGAAGCATTTTAGTCAATGTAGCATGTAATGTAAAATATAATTTTTATCAATCCTCTAACTAGAAGCTTAACAAATCGTTTTCATTAAGCTTAATATTGTACTGAACGCTTGCGGCAAGGGTGCTTGAACCACAAATAACATTCTCATAATGTCCACGATCACTTGACGAAGTTGATGCGAGGACTCTGGCTGGGCGTCCGACAAATTTAGTGCATTTCAGTTATTTTCGGATTATTTTGCACGTCATTAATGTCTTGCATGTTACGGCAATTTTAGGTAGCCTCTCCGGCAAATTTTTCAGGAATCGAATGCTCAATAAATCTAGCAATGGGAATATCTTTTTTTTAAATAAAAAAATAAAAACTATAGAGGGATGATATATATACACTGCTCAAATCAATTAAAGAATATTTTAAGTCTTATATAAAATTACGGTATAAGCGAAATTTTTTTTTTGTAGAAAATGGAAGAAGAGAATCACAAATGCAAATTTTTCTCATTTTCAAACTTCGGAGTATGCAAATTTTGAGTCTGACTTCGAAAACGACGCTTTAGTGGCAGTGAATAAAATTTGCCTTTCAACTTAACGAAAGACAAAGCGGAAAAGAATGATCGACATTCAATAAGTGTGTTGTTTCGATGATTGCGATGTCTCAACGAAGACATTTAACCGATTCAGAAGCCTGGAGAATTGTTGGACGGTTAGAGGGGGGCCAAACACAAGCCGAAGTAGCAGAAGCTACAGGAGTAGCACAAAGTGTGATTTCCAGAATCCGGAACCGTTTCTTGGAGACTGGAAGTGCACGCCGAAGACCAGGGGAAGGTCGAAGGCGTGCAACAACGCCCAATGAAGATAGATATTTAACACTACCGGCTCGGAGACACCGAAATATGAATGCCACTCTTCTTCAGCAACACCTTCGCTCGGCTACTGGCAGGACAATTTCAACTCAAACTGTCCGAAATCGGCTCCGCGCTGTAGAACTGTATGCTCGCCGACCAATGGTATGCGTTACACTAAGAGCAGGGCACCGTCACGCCCGAAGGGAGTGGGCAACCGAGCATATGAGCTGGAAGAGAAAAGAATAGCGCAATGTTCTATTCTCTGACGAGTCTCGTTTTTCTGTTCATCCCGATGATAGGCGTACTTTTATCTGAAGGAATCGTGGCGCTAGAAACAATCCTGCGTTCGTGCTTGGAAGTTTCAGATTTGGCGGAGGGGGAGTGATGGTCTATGCTGGCATCTCCATTGATGGGCGCACCGATCTCTACATCATTCGAAATGGAGAACTGAACGGTCGCCTATATAGGGATGAGATATTAAGACCTATTGTAGTCCCGTACGCTGCAGCAATTGGAGATGACTTCATCTTAATGGACGATAACTGCAGTCCACATCGTGCCAACTTAGTGGGTGATTTCCTTTTCGAGGAGGGAATCGTACGAATGGAATGGCCAGCATGATCTCCGGACATGAACCCAATAGAACACGTTTGGGACATTCTAGGCCGACGAGTTGCTGGCCGCCTACCACCTCCATGAACTGGAAAGAGGTCTTCTGGAGGAATGGGATAGAATATCCCAGCTCCTCATAAATAGCCTCTTTGACTCCATGCCTCAAAGGTGTTAGGTGCTGCTGGCCGTCCGGAAAAACCATATCCCCTACTAAAAACTTTCTTTCTTTCAAGTAAATACCCTTTTTTATTCGTTTTTTCTCGAATGCACAAATTGTGTTTCTTTCCTTTTGTGTCCAAATGCTAAGTAAAATGCATTTTTTTCTGCTAAACATGCTTGATTTTTTTTCTTATATAGCCTACCACGACTGTTGATCCTGTATCAATCATATAAACAATTCCCAAGCCGTTTAATCCACCCAAAATTTCAATATCCTTTATTTGTTTTGAGCAGTATATATATATATATATATATATACACCTTTTTATCAATATTTTCAAGACATATAATCTTTAAACTTAAATTCTTCCAAAAACTAACGCCTTTCTGTATAATTTGAAATGAATTTTAAACTAAATTAAGTGATATATATATAAATATTTATACTGAAGACACAAAAATGTTACCATGAGCAATGTAATACCTGACGATATGAAACTCTGGAAAATTTGAAGTGGTTAACACAAGGCTCACAAGCTATGACCTGCTCATCCCTGTTTTAAGCCAAGTAGTGCACATTACTTCTTTAAATTGTGTTTAAGGACCACTAAAGATTTTGAGGGGAGTCTGGACCACTGTAGTTACTCCTTATCTGCGTCCTTGGGTATAGATTAAGATGCCATCCTTCGAATAAAAAACGTTTTAATTGCTCGTAACGTCCTCAACTGAAGCCACATTCCGCGGACACATCATAAACTGCAAGATCCTCACTCTCTGTATCGCATACCTGGAAGGATACCCCTCTGCTAAAAGGGGGGAGAGAAGAGAGAAAAAAAGATATCTGTCAGGGAAAGGGATGAGAGCGAACCCCCTGGGGTCGAGTAAGCGGAGGTACAGACAATAAAGCCGACGACAGCAAGACAGAGTGACGGACGGGCGACGTTCCTCACTCCTGAGTGCACCCCTTGTTGTGCCCCTCCTGACGGATTGGAATTTCCGCTCGCGGGGGGAGGGGATGATCGGGGTGTTTGATAAGGAAGATGAAGTCGGATGGGCATCTTTTCCAAACAAAGGGATGGGGAGGAGAGGCCTCTCCGATGATGTCGTTTGAGATGGTCATCCGTTTCAAGATGCATGGGAGGGCGCGATGTCATAGTAAAATCATTGGCAGCATTTGCTTTTGAGAAATTTCTCATTAGCCTTTGTAAAATTCTATTCAATATGCATCATACAATTTCTTCAAACAGGATAAAAGGCAGACATGGTGTAAGATGTTTACAAATACCGGAACCTCAAAAACACTAAACATTTGTTTTTGTGTATAGGCCTTATATATATAATTATAAAAGGCCTTGTATATATATAATTACATTACTCTCTTCTTTTTTTTTTTTGTTTTACTTTCCTATTTTTTCTCTTAATTTTTGCTATGATGTTCTAGGTTATTTGGTTTTTAAATTGGCTTTAATTTTTAATTAAAGGCATATATACCTCTATTCGATTGATATTTTTATGTATAATAGTATTTAAGTAAGTTCTTTGCTAATTTTAATTAGAATACGAGTATTTCATTTATTTTTATCTTCAGATAATATTTTAACTTTGATTTTTGGTTAATTTGATAACTTAAAAGATTTTCTTTTAATTCTGCAGTAGTTCTGAATAATTTTTTAAAAATATTTTAGTGGTTATATATATATATTATATGTGTGTGCATAATATAATCTTTTCATATGTAAAGCCGTTATGATGCAATTATCCTTCTAAGGTTGATTTGAATTAAAAAACTTTAAGATCCATGTACAAGATAGAAAAATGTTTTATAAATAATCAACATTTTGAACTTTATATAACTAATTTCTTGAATGAAGGTTTATTAGATTCTATGTAAAAAAAATGCAACTATATTAGATTATGTGTGTGTGAAATACATAAGAGTTATTTGATTAAGCATATTCTAATGCAGTGCTCCAATTCCAAAATAAATATTCCCTCTAATTCACGTATGAGAAATCGAAACCAAATGAAAGTTGAGGATATTGCCTCTGAAGGAATCCCAGTGAATGCAGAGAAAAAAGTTTCTAAGCATTACGGATATTTCTCATTAATTTTTAGCATTAGCCAAATACCTTCCTAACAGAATACAGAAGACAAAAAAAAAAAAAACGAACATCCTCTGCTGTGCATTTGCATAAGTGGCCTACCAGGTTAAGCTATTTAGCAATGTTGATATTCAGCAGCTTTTTATCTTCTTTTTTTCCCATTTCTCCAATATCCACATCTTGGTTAGGATTTTAAATGAAGCAGCTTCTTGTACTCTCTTTTCCAGTTCTTCAGTATCCATATCTTACCAATTCTACTAAACCTGAGTTTGGTGACTGCTTTTGAAAACGTGTATTCCATGAAAATTGATGTAGGTTTGATTAATTGTTTATCAACGTAACACTTAGAAACAACACGGGAAGCATCAGGGATGCAGGGAAGAAAAGAAAAGAAATTTTTGAAAAGTAAACTAGACAGACAAAAAAAGGTAGAAAGTTACAAAAACTGTTTGATGCGAAGTTGGATCGAAAATAGAGATGGTTGCTAAAGCCTTTTGGACGCTCGTCACTCGTGTTTACCAAAGACAATAAATTCCATGAGAAAGAAAAAGTTCACAAGCGTGAACACTATCTTGGGTCATAATTGGCGTAGTTACCTGAAGAAGGTAAGCCCTTGATGGAGCTCGTAATTTTCAACCGTAGTCAAATAAGGCGGATGACATCTGTGCTAGGATCGTTTTTCTTTAAGAACTTCCACGCCATCCCGGCATGAGGATTTAGAGCCTCGTCAGATTTTCGATATTTTGATCGAAAATCCAGCTTAGTGGGGAGAAAACCAGTGTATGTTGTACGGTATTTTTCATATACTTGAGTATATGCTTCACATTTTGACTCTTCGGGGATACACCAGCTTCTCTCCATGGCTAAATCTTGTCACTTATTCGCCTAAAATCAAGTATTTATGCCCATTCTTTCAATTTTATTCCTTTTTTTTTTGTCCATCTGGTAATTATCCGATTTTTTTTATTGCGGAGCGGATGAAATACAAACGAGATATTTTTACAAAATTTTTTCTGAAATACTACTTAATAAAACTACACCAACAACACCATTGTTATTTTTCCATATACCCTCTTATAAGTTTTACACATTTTCCCAACGTATTGGAAGTTTATTTATTTATTCTAGATGATAAAATATGAGTCGTAATTGTGTGGTTTCAATTGTACTCTAATTCTTCTACTTTTTTATTGATGAAAATCTTTCCCCTCGTAACGTTTTTTGGAGGGTCCAAACAAATCGTAGTCCAAAAAGTGCCGAGTTCGAACTTTAAATAGAACGTTAGAGTGTTATTCAGTGAAGAGTTTCTTAATTGTTACACAAGCTGTGTGGGGTTTTGCACTATTCTGAATTAAGAGGGCTTTGAGGATCGCACTGGAACAACTTTTGGACCCATATGCTGTGAAATGGCGTATCATTCAGTCTAGGAGGCACGATCGCTTCATGTAAAAACTTCCAACCAAAAAGTTTTTGCCACCCTTTTTCATGCAATTACGATCACAAAACATAAACTGGGAGGTCTGCCCACCAAAAAGAACCTTTAGATATGAGAAATTAATGCAGAAAGAGCAATGAGAAACACAATTATTAAACTATCTTTTATTTTAGAGGTACGAAGGCGAAAGGACATACATAAATAGTAGAAAGCACCAAGATACTGAATTACCGTTAAGCCACGTTTTTAAATGACTGGTAATATTAAGGGCATGACAATTTAAGGCCAAATCTTTGGATGGAAAATCGCACACAGACCAAATCGAGCAGTTAGCCTAAAACTGTTTTTTAATCCATAGTTTTAAATAACTCAGTAGATATAGCAACAACGTGAAGAAATCATCCATTATTCTTTATTTTGTCTCCGGCTAAAAGAAAAACATGTACTGGAGTAAAATTCTGATTTATCTGTATTGAACACTCTTCGAATTAAAACCCTTTTATATAGTACAAATAATTTTCGCGCAAATTTCGTCATAAAATTTACATTTGACTGAATAGTAAGAACTCGGAATTCTTCGTAGTTTTTTACGTCATATTTTTGAATAACTTCTACTTATAGATCTTTATAGTTTAGTATACATAAAAGGAGGAATTAAAGGATAAATATTTAATAATTTTATGATTTTCTAAGCCTTTAATGAAATTAATTTATCTTACTGTTTTTGAAAATAAGAATTCGAAATCAAAATTTGAAATTTCTATGAATAAATACGGACGTCAGATAAAGGTATCCGTACGCTTCTTATCAATAAGGAATAACTTTAATAAGTACTCGAAAATTATTTATTTTTTGCATCTGCATTTTGATAGTTCTAATAATGTAATCAAATGCGATCGTATATGAGGAAATACAAATTGAATCTCAACTTCCATTCCAAACTTACATCTAAACTCATTAATTTAAAAACTGTAAGAGATAGAAAATATATAAAGTTTCATTTTCAGATTCCTTTCAAAGTTACGTGACAAATATTAAAAAATACAACTGAAGTATTTAATCAGCAGACTATATTTTTACAAATACATTAGCGATCCGAACAAATTTTCGAAAGGCAGACGAATTTTAATTTAACATCTCAAAATATCACAGGTACAACGATTGTCTTGTTTTCGGAAGAGTCTCATGATGAAATGAAGTACAAAAACTCGCCAAAATACTCATCATTTCAGAGCAAAAGGGCAGAGATTCGTTTTCCTCTTGGAAGAATATCCATTTAGGCGCTTCCCTGAAGAACGACAACCGTATAAACCGTAATAAATGAGTCATAGCTCATGTTGAAAGCGCGTATCCATCTCATTGTCACAACCGAATGTCGAAATCTCCAATATACTGGGTTTGGTAGATGCAATGACCCGGGGCCCATGAGTTTAAAAGGGGCCCGTTATAGCAAGAATTAAGAAATATTTTAACACGTTCTTTCTTTATTTGTAATTGATAATTGTAATATTTTTAAAAATGTGTATAATATAAAGCCAAGGGTATTTTTATTTAAATTTTTCAATTCATATTTTACTCGTAAATTTATCATCCAAAAATTTCCAGAAATCGTAATTATCTTAAGGTTGTTTTCGATCTCATCTTAAACAGAAGGACTATAGCCCGTCGTCTCAAAAATTATAAGGAAATATTTTTCGAAAAAGTAGCATAACTCAAAGTTAATGAATAAAAAAAATAATCAACGTAAAAATTCAAAAAATGCATGGACTAATATCCTTTTTATCCAATATAGTTCGAATTTTGACACCGTTGTTTCGAATTAATTTGAATAACCAATTTAGCATGCTTTAAGCTAAGGTCTACAGGAAATTAAGTGTTTCAAGATTTTTCTCCGAGCTGAGATCCAGCCTAATACCATTCGTATAGGTAAACCGATTCTATATAAACCAAGTTTTAAATGATAAAATGGATCCGATTGAAATATAAATCAAAATTGACTTAGTAGAATGTGATTGACTTCATTTTCAGTTATTTTTCGTATTCCAGGCTGCATACAAATATATTACAATAAATACCTCATTCGATCATTAATTTTAGGGTGAATGTTACTCCAATTCAATCAGAATTATTCGAGACACTTTTTTACCTCTATAATACATTTTTGAAAATTGAATTCAATACTGGTGAAAGCAGATATGAACGAGACCTTCAGCAAACTTTCATATACACGTACACTTATAGCTACCAAAAGTGAGTGGGGGGAAAATGATGATAGTTTTTATTCCAACAAATATTTTGAAATTTGTGAGGGGGGAGGGGATCCCATTATATTCGAAAGGGTATCTAAGAAGTAACCGAAATCTTAAGGAAAAAAAATTATTCAACTTATTAATTGATCTTTATTTACATAATATTGTGAATTACAGCTATTAAAATATTGATTCGTTTGGTTTCAGAAAGCCGCAGATTCACTTAACGCACAATGTGGAGAAAATAGAGTTCAATCTGTTGAGTCCTAAAATAGCGGCCTTTGAAAGATCAATAAACACTGGAAGAAATGTATGAATCTACATGGTGGCTATGTTGAGAAGTCTTAAGAATAATTAATTAAAATTAAGTTTGTATACCTTTCGATTATATTTAGTAAAAAACAAAACTTTTCGATACTGTAGATTACTCAATCTATGGCTGCCCTCAGAGGCTGGCATTCAAAAGGCAGGTGAAGGAATCATGATCCCGAAGAACTCTGGTGATATTTTTCATTCTTTTGGGGTTCACTGCAGTTAAACAGGGATGATGCTCCTCCGGGGTACCCTATTGATCCTTCTTTTCTTTGACCCCTCTACTTGTCAATCAATTTTTATCTTCCTTCCATTTTCTCGAATGTCTAGATCACAGTTACACCTTGTTTGGCGCAGCATAGCGATATTTCTAGTTATTGCGTTTTTAAATTCCATCATTCATTTACTCACTCACTCAATCTACGGTTTCCTGAAGCAAATCAACATTGATAGATGTTATTTACGGCGTTATGTACATAGGATCAATTAATAAGCAAAATAAATTTTATCCAGATATCTGGTTATTTCATAGTAATAATTAAAACTTTACGATACTCCTTCGTACAGTGGCACAAACAATTGAGGATACACCTTACTTTTACTTGATAAATCCAACTTTCAATCAAAATAACACCTTAACCGGAAGTGCAAACTAATTTTTATTCTTAGACATAACAAAAGGTTTAATTAACAGTAAAAATAAAGAAAAATCAACGACAAAATTCGAAAATAAAACTTTTTAAAGGCATTTCAAATAAACATAAGCAGATTTTTACCTCAAAAAATTGAGGATACACAAATGAAATTTTGTTTCTTTTTGCTTGCTACTAATAATCTAAGTTTGGGAAATTTTATCCTAAACTTTTTCAACTGTTATTTCTGTCTTTTGAAGTTGGTTATGAGAATATAAAGCTGTAATTTTAAATGGAAAATGGCTCCTCGGAAAGAGACTAGTATTGATGTAAGAAAATTTATATTAAGGTTATTTAAGAAGGGAAAATCTTATCGTGAAATAGCTAAAATTGTCGGTAGAAGTCACTCATGTGTCCAGAAAATCGTTGGGAAATTTAAACGCGATGGATTAATTCAAAATAAGAGTGGAAGAGGAAGGAAAAGTATTCTGAGTGATGTAGCTAAAAGGAAAATTTTAAAAGATATCAAAATTAATCCTAAACTGAGTGCAGTCAAACTAGCTGCAGAAACTTCTCGAATAATCTGCAGAAGTGTAAGTGCTGAAACTGTGAGAAATGTGATTAGACATGCTGGATATAGCAGTCGAGTAGCTAGAAAGAAACCTTTCATAAGCTTACAAAATCAGAAAAAGCGTTTGGAGTTTGCAAAAACTCATCAGTTGAAGACAGAAAACTTTTGGAAGAAAGTTATATTTAGTGATGAAAGTAAATTCAACATTTTTGGAAGCGATGGTCGTCACATCGTTTGGAGAAAGCCGAACACCGCTTTGGATCCAAAAAATTTACGTCCAACAGTTAAACATGGTGGTGGCTCCGTCATGGTTTGGGGTTGTATGGCTGCAAATGGGGTAGGAAATTTAGTTTTTATAGATGGTATAATGGATCATAAGCTTTATATAGACATACTCCGCAACAATCTTAAAGAAAGTGCACAAAAATTGGGTTTAGATGGAAATTTTATATTTCAGCACGACAACGACCCCAAACACACGGCACGTAATGTCAAAATGTGGTGTCTTTTTCATTGTAAACAGCAATTGCACACACCGCCACAGTCCCCTGACATCAATGTCATAGAAAATTTGTGGGCCACACTAGAAACATAGGTCCAAAAACACCAGATTAGAAACAAAGCCCATTTAAAGCAAGTGTTGCAAGAAGAATGGGGTAAAATATCTCCAGATATCACTAAAAAATTGGTCGAATCGGTACCAAGACGTATGGAGGACATTATAAAAACCAAAGGACATGCAACAAAATACTGATACTGTCTATGCATGTAATATATCGAAAAAATTTCATTGGTGTATCCTTAATTTTTTGAGGTAAAGATCTGCCTATGTTTACTTCAAATATTTGTGAAACTTTTAATTTTAGATATTTTTTTGTTGATTTTCGTTATTTTTACTGTAAATTAACCCTTTTATTACGTGTAAAAGTAAAAATACGTCTTCTATTCTAGTTAATGTGTTATTTTCATTAAAAGGTGGATTTATCAAGTGATAGTTACGTATTGCTTTTTAAGATTTCCTATTCATTGAAATATATTGATTAAATGACTCGCTTCTAACATAACTATGATTAACAGAAGAAAGAAATAACGGACGTTATAATCTGTAATATCAGTTCGTCGTTATTTTTATGTGAAATATTTGTAAAAACGGAAGTAAAGAATCACGAATCAGGATTTAATTTTTATGTTTTATCTACTATGAAAGAGCAATGACTTGTTAGTTTAAATAAGATTTGCTATATTTTTCATTTGAACAGGAGATTGCGTTAAAGACGCCAGAATCGATAACTTTTTCGAGTAATGTTGTTAAATGGAGAATAAGGAATATTTCATTGCGTTTTATTAAAAGGAAGATACGTTTTTAGGCTTACAACGAGAACTAATCTTCATTTTGATATATAGTTAGAATTAACGCCGAAAGAAATTTGACCCTATTATTCATAATTTTGTTTTATTTACGCCAAATCAAACAAACAAATCAAGATTCAAGCACGTTAAGCTTGTTCATCTTGCATCAGTTACCACTATAGGTGAGAACTAGATTCACCATCATACACCAAGAAAAACATAACAATGGTCACTTAGGAGAATTTATGAATGGTTGACGATAATCATATTTATAGATGTTATGGATGATTTGGATACGCGAAAGGCAACAAGGTTCTTAGAAAAGGCAAAACGATAAATGGATAATACTGCAGGCTCGCTCTTTTAAATTCTCTATTCACACCATTTCATCTAATACGGGTGCTCTTAAACCATCAAATAAGTTACAATGGTTACGATAAATACATTTCCATGCATAAATTGATGGTTTTGGACTTCTCCTGAAGTTAAACCAATGGCTTGGCTATACACTTATGGTCATAAATTAAGTAAAAATCACCAAATAGCGATAACTCTTCAAAACAAACCGTGCAAAATCATGTTAAGTTCCTACTAAGAGAAGGAGTAAATTGTACATGCAAATTAGTGACGCACTGGTTTACGTCATCTGCCTGGAGCAAAGTCCAAGTTTGAGAGGAAGCACAATTTTACTGTGATTGCGACATTGAAAATCTGAGATAGCCACTGTAATAATTAACTTCTAGGCATCATTTGCCTGAAGCAACTACGTGATGGAGAGCCATCGGGAGACTATGGCAGGGAAGAGTCAATCAGAAGTGGCCAGATGGTTGGGGTCGTGAGCCCATCTGTGGTTCATAATTTTGGAGGCAATTTCAAACCACAGATCGGCATCTAGGGAGGTTCAGTCAAGGACGGCCAACTGTTACGACCCAGCGATGACCGATATTTGACATTAAGTGCACGGTGAATAGAACCGCTACTCCGACACATCTTAGATCCTCTGCCAGCCAATTGAAGGTTTAAACAACGTCAACTGTGCGTTGCCCACGAAGGTGGTCTGTATGCGAGACGGAATTGTTACATTGTGCCGCCTACACTCACGCCATGAGAGACCGTTTGCAGTGGGTCTGACAACATACCACTGACGTCAGGATCAATGGAGGCCTGTTCTCTTACGATGAGTCCAGGTTTAGTCTAGAAAGTGACAGTAGACGTTATTTGATGGTGGAGAGGTAATTTGGGACCCGTTATCATCCATCAAACATCCGTGAAAGAGATGCATGGAAGAGGCAGTGTCTGTGTTTGGGGAGGCATACCTTAGAGGCGCACAGCCCATGTCTTTCCAAGGGGAAACCCGTGAATGCTCAGGTTTGGTTTTGAGACAACATCCTGATGCTTTATGCAGCCTACAGCAATATTTGGTGATTGCTTCCTGTTGGTTGGTGACGAGGAACAAGACCACACAGAGCTCGGGCATTGTTGATGATTACTTCAACAGGAACAATTACGCGCATGGAGGGCCAGCTGATCCCTGGACTTGAATCCCATCGGAGCACGTTTGGGATGTTTGTAGAGGCGTGTATCTGCCAACAATCCGCCCTCAGACCCCTTTGCCGCGCATCTGCTTTATTAAAAGCAATGGCTCACTCTATTGAACTGATAGACCCCATAATTGAAAGCACACATCGCTGTTTGTGCTGTAATGTTTCTAGAGGCAATCCTTCCATATTAAAGGTACTTTTCTATTGCAAACTGATACTCAAATTGTTTTATTTATACATGTGCTAATTTCATACTACTATTAATGTCTGATAATTATGTTGCCGACCACCTACCATGTGTTGCAATAGGTAAATTGTAAAATTCCACGTGTAATTTCTTGAGTTATCGCGATTTTGTGAATTTTCCTTAATATAACCAGTGTATATGTTTATAAAATCTCAAATTATTGTTTGAATTACAGATCTTTTATAATTTCTACTTTATTTGAACTTTTCTTTACATTTATGATATTTTAACTCTCATTATTATTCTATAAATTTTGTGTTTTAGAATTACCACACATATATGATATATGTGTTTGTATATTAGACAATAAAATAACTTGAATGTTTTTAAAAATTTTAGTTCCATCTCTAAAATTTTATGCAAAGTTTCTTTATTAACTTTTATAATAAACTTACATTTTGATTATTTGTTTTTCTAATTTTAATTAGTTCATGCTCAGATTACTTATGTTTATTTGATTTACTATTGTCATTGCGGCTGGTATGTACTGTAGTATCTAAATGTACACAGTGGGCTGATGTTCTATTAATTTTAGATCGGCTTAGGTAGCTGGTAAAGGGTAAACTCAGCGCTTCCTCTCCAGGGTCGATAGTACAAAGTTCGTTCGAAAGTTAACTGAGGGTCAGGACTCGAATTTGACCTAGACACTAGATAGTAATTAGTGCCTCAGGCCCAAAGGCTACGGAGAAATCACCGCCTGATGGGGCTCTTAGGTTCAGGCATAATTTTAACTAAATTATTTCCATTATATATGGCTGGGGTTGAGGCTATTTCAATGATGACAACTCATGGAAAACATTAACTTTAATGTCGGACGTAAAAGACAGCTAAAATATAATCAAAAGGGAGACACAAACGTGTTTAACGGTTAACGAAAGATAATAATGTTCCAGTCCCTGTGCGTTATATAAATTAAATATCGAGCCTGCTTAGAGAAACCATTTCTCCTGTCCTAGTCACTTGGGTTCCTGTTTAGAGAGCGAATCCTGGCCGCTGGCCTGAATTACGCCCCTTGAGTTCCAGAGATGTCTATGGTGGCTTCCTGCACACAGCACACATACACACGCACGCACACGCACACACATACACACACATACACACGCACGCACACACG
>BMAW01032986.1:257474-275365 GCA_019974015.1 Nephila pilipes
GAAAGTAAGGTCGTGCATCCCAATCTGTTCTGAGCTTTCGATATAACTTCTATACATCCGATTGGATCAAGAAAAGGAGAGGACTTTGTAGATCCGGAAACATATATGATAGATAATTAGTTGAAATCGATAACTTTCAAGTCCTTGCAACAACCTTTTTAATCCGCAGCAGCAACACAATGTGTGATTTTGAGGTTTCGATACACGCAGAATCTGAGTAACACGAGGACAATTCAGTGGACTGGACCCTCGACTTGAACCCTCGTCAATGGCATGGACCTGAGCTGGCACCTCTCCTAAGCATTGCCAACCACGCCAACTGGGCGACTGTCCCCAAAGATTTCGAACAAGTGCACCAAATCCCTAATTACATGACGGGACTTTCGAGTAACTTTAGGCGCTCGAGCCCAAACTGATTGAAACCGTTACAGCAAGTCCAACATGCTCCCAGGTCATGGCTGAGAACACGATAACGTAATTTATAGATATTGAACCACACTTATTATAAATATAAATGATATCTTGAATTAGGGCAGAACTGATCCTGGATGCACAGTCATTTGAAAGAGGATTGGATAAATTAAACAAATTAGAGCTTTTTTATCTACCATAGATCAAATATAAAATAACTAACCAGAAAGAATTACCACTCATATTTTAAAAAAACAGTTATATTGAACATTTAATGTTTAACTGTTAATTAACATCATGAAATAATAATTTAAGCTATATAAGGTTTATAATCAATATAATTAACATATTTGATCAAATATTTATAATTCCAACTGACAGTTTTATATTTGTGTGTAGTGTGCACAACCTTTCAATGAGTAATTAAATAATTAAATACATTAAGAATAAATATTTTTATAACTCACTAATAACGAGATTGACTCAAATATTTATTAACCGATCGAACATGCTATTTTACATTTGAACTAAACTTTAGCCGAGATTCAACATATTTTAGAAAATTCAATCAAATTATAGAAGACACACACACACACACACACACACACACACACACACATATATATCGTTAAATCTCTCAAACAACCTGGACCGATCTACACAAATAATCTTGCTTTTGTTTTTAAAACATAAGAAGCGATCGGACAATTTCCATTACATTTATTTGTTTCTTGAGCATTTTGACAAATTGTTTTCTTCATTGAATACTCTAACAACTATGAATGCGTGAAAGGAAAACTGTGGGGAAGAGGAATTTACGTAAGTTCTATTTAAATTCAATAAAACCTTAGTTGTATCTCTCATCACTTGTGACGAATGGCATACAGTGTTGTTACATTATCTGTATGGAAAGCGAAATAAAATAACTTTAAGCACACTCTTCTATCACTCACAAAGTAGACGTTTTCACCTCCCTTAAATAGGATTCATACTTGATTTGTTCAATATATAGATGATTTTCTTGAAGTATGTTTGATTTTTTTTTTTTCACATTTCATTTTTTTTCGCTTGATCTCAATATTTATGGAAATAAAAGTTAAAAGTACTTCTCTTGAATTCGGATCAATGTAGTTGTTCTCCTTTCGTATTAGTTTTTTTCGCAAAGATTTTATTTATTTACTCTTTTTTACTAACTGGAATCCAACTTCACACTTACGCCCGAATCCGTGAAATTTTAAGGCCGCCCCCATTAGAATTTTTTTTTAAAAAAATTAAACCAAAGAGTGAGATGAATTCTACAATAACCGAGCCGAAATAGCGGAAAGATTTCTTTCGTTACTCTTTAATTCTATGCAATTTTTAATTATTTTTCTCTTGTCAGAACACCTGTCGTGTCACAATGTCGGCAACGCCCCGACACTGTGGAGCTTGTATCCGACGTCATCGACGTAGACAAGTCCGACGTCCCCAAGAAAGGAGGGTTCGATGAGGGGGGAAGGGGACAGCTATATACTGTTGGAAAAAATATTAATGAAAAGAACATAAAAATAAAACCTATCACCAATTGGAGGGGAAGGCAAAGAAAAACAGAAATTACTCGCCAGAAAATTTGATTGACGTTTTACCTGGGTGTTCTCTTGCACCCCTCTCCCCTATCCCGTCCCTTCGAGGTGAGGTACACGGTTCCAGTTTTCGCCAAGACAAATAATGAAAGCAGGTGTCAAGAGAAAAATATCAAAAAATAGACTTCGCTCCCGTTGGCATCGGTTCTGAATCGAACGCTAAAGAGATTTGGAATTTTTTCAGGGGGATTGCAAAGAAATCGAGCAAACAATGCCACGTTGTCGATTTTTTTCTTCTAAAAATGTAAAGAAAGAGATGGTTAGGACAGACATCTTGAGCTAATTAAGTTTTCATACATCATCTTTTTCTGGTTCTGTTCAGAAAGGGAAAAAAATGAATGGGGGTGGAGGATTCCGTTATGTGGAGTACGAGGTTGACTATTTGGCCACCCACATCGGATTTACGGAGTTTGTAAAACACCTGGTGTCACAACTCTTTATTCGTATAAGTTCAAAAAACGAGATAAAAAGAAATTTTTTTTAAAAAAAAAAAAAAAAAAAAAAAAAAAAAGAGAGAGAGAGAGAGAGAAAGGAGGATAACATGCGTACATAAAAAAAAACTTGTCTATCGGTAATAAAAATCAAGATATAGTCAGTGGGCCAAATGTATAATCAGAAAATTATTTTAGGTATGTGAATTTTTGTTGTAAAATAATAGTTAATATAACTACTGTAACAATCCACAATTTAGCAACAAATTGATTACTAATACATTGAATTAATTTTTGTTATTGAACTATATGCATCGCTTGATTATAAAATTAATTGTACTAATTTTATTTTCATATTATCATGAAATTATTTAGGAATAATTTTTTTTATATATTTCCGAGCCGCATCATTACAAAAACAATTACACATATAGTAAAAATTATATCAATAATCTCATAAATAAATAATTTGTAATTAAAACCCCGTTTATAATTGCTAAAAATTTTGTTGTCGTTGTTTTCATATATTTAGAAAATTTATTTTAGAATTTCAAAGTCACTTTTTAGATTCAAAAAAAAAATTTTTAAAGTAATTTTGTAACATAGTCTCTATCAAAAAATTCCCATCAACTAACTTTTTGGGGTTCCGGTCTTATTATATTTGAATTCAGAATTCCTCCCAATAAAATGAAATTACATTAGATTTGGTGAAATGTACTGAATAGAAATGAGGAAAGACATATTCAGGGCTCTTCGAAACTCTTGAGTAAAAATTTAAGGGGTTATAGAAAAATCCAAACAAGCAATTTTGACCATACAATGCATGGCGGAGAGCAACGGTGAACCGCTAGACGACGCTGCAATGGAATGCATATAGAGCGAGTTTTCTTTCACATTGTCACTTCTGCCGTGGATTTCAGGAGGCATGGTGAAGTACAGTAATCAAGAAAGGGCCATAACCTAAAAAAATCTTGAAGCCTGCTCGTGGTTTCATTACTCGACGAGTGTTTCGAAACTCACGTACAAAAATTTAAGGAGTGATCGAGTTGACAAGATTAATCTACAAGTATTATGTTAAACGCTTAGCCCCGCAGACATATTTAGAATACTCATCACAGTTAAAGTAGATTTAAGTTAAATATTGATCATTGGTTGGTCTGATTAAAAGAACTTGTTTATCTTCTGTGACTGACTTTTTCTTCAATGACTGCGTAATTTTGTGATTCCCTAAATAAAGTTTATAAAGGAAAGTGAAGGAAATATTAACCAGTTGTTACAATTTTAATGATTTCAAAAGAATATGTCTTGAATAATTGACATTAAAATTAACTGTAATTCAGTTTTCTCCCGACTGGTCTGCCTTAAATGTAGTCACAATTTGGAGCATGTGCTGTGTAATTGTACACAAAAAGAAACAACACGAGGTCAATTGGCTATCGATCTCACCATTCTAAACTTCGATTAAGTGACGAGGGCTACACCAGACCTGGCATCTCCTTATTCAAACTTCCACATCACTCCTACGGGTGAACTAAGAGCCTTGGAAAAATTTAATGTGTATCAGCTCCGCTACGCAGTGTGTCTTTAGTAGCATCAGGCTGGAACCCAAAACTAGACGAGAAACTATGCCGGGTGTGAGTCCGCAACCATGACCACTAAAGTACCACAGGTACAGATCACTTTTTGGAAATATTTGATTTTTCAATTTGGTTTATTGTAAAGCCAAAAAGGATATATAATTTAAAATTGAATTACAAAATATTTATAAATGTGTTCGCGTTGAATATTGTCACGAAGATGCAAAAAACTAACTGTTATTGTAAACAGTTCGATTTATTACTTGAACAGAGTAACATCACAGGACTTAGAACTTGCCCACTTTTGATGGGGTGGTCGCGGTAGCCTAGTGGTCATGGTTTCGGATTCGTGGCCGGCAGTTTTCTTTCAGTCGCGGGTTCGAACCTTGGCCGCTAAAGACCCACCGTGTAGCTGGGGCTGATGCACGTTAAATCTGTCGAGACACAAAGTCCTCCCTTGGCGTAGTGTGGGAGTTAGGAGAGGGGAGTGCCAGCTCGGTGTCATCCTCGTCACTTGACTGATGTTCAAAACTATGAAGTTCGTTGCCAATAGCTCTCGTGTTGCTTCTAATGCGACGTTAATAAAAACTAAACTATAAAAAAAACCTGGTATGACTCATATTTTATATACTCACAGAATATTCGAAAAATGTCCAATTTCAATGTTAAAGAATCATCCAGACGTTAGACAAATAATAAATAGCATTTTAAATTAAAAATTTAGTCTTTAGATGAAAATACCGAGGCGGGGATTCAAACCCCGGAAGGACGGAACTACAGTCCTATGCTCTGTCGACTGAGCCATGTAGATCGCTGGCTTTCTCGCTTTTTAACAATATTATTTTTAAATCATTTTCAATGAACTTCTAAAGTTCGTTAACACGTTTTTGATTGGTTATTTTACTAAATCCGCATTTAGAAGCAACACGAGGACTTTTGGCGACGAACCTCATAATTTTAAACCTCGGTCAAATGACTCTCCAAACTCCACACCACGGAGCCTCAATAGATTTGAACTGAATAGAATAGAACTTGGAGCCTCGATAGATTTAACATGTATCAGCCCCGTTAGACGGTGTTTCTGTAGTAGCAACAAGATCGAACCCCTGTACTCCACGGAATAAATGCCGGCCGCGAGTTGGCGAACATGACTATTAAGCTAACACATTGGCGATGCCTCTAACACATTGGCGATGCCTCTAACACATTGGCGATGACATACTCTAATTAAACTCTCTCATACTAAACTTAAAGCTTATCTCTTGATTTAAAGCTTAATTTTAGACCGGTTAGTCTCATAGCAAATAAAATCATCATACAGCGGTGCATCCCCGATGATTCACGATGCCTACTACTAATATATACCATGTACCACCAGTGATACATGCTATCGTAAAATTATTAAAAGAATTTAATTGATTTTTCTCATTCTTTTTTTCCAATTTTTTACAATTAGAGACATTACTCTCAATTATCAATGCATGATTTAGAAACTTTGTTAATGAATTTATAAATTTCATTAAAATTTCGAATTAGGATGTACATAAAAAACAGTATCTTAATTTGACAGTCCTTAAAAAACATTTGTTAATACACTGGCTCTCAAACTGGGATACTCATATACCTAGGAGTACATGTAAGTCCAGGGGGTTATGAAAGATCCTCCGCGAACATTCGATAATTATGCTCTAAAAAACACTTTCAGTGCAAAATTATTTCTAAGAAAACATTAAAAACACTTGCAGAAAAATTCTGTAAGCAATTGATACATATCCAGAAATTTGGCTGCAAATTCCTAGTGGCCATCAAACTCGTGGCTGATTTTGTTTCCGTCTCGAGCCTAGAATCTTGATACTTCTAAAGACTCGCCGTACACTGCAAAAAACGGGTATTCAAAATCGAGTACAACGTACTCACTTTTGAACACTTCATATACTCAAAATGGCTCCGATGCCAACGTATTCAAATTTGAGACTCGCACGTACTCATTTTTGGTAGCAGGCACATATCAAAATGGCAACTTCACGTACTCACTTTTGAACACGTCACATACTCATTTTTTAAGATAATTCTGTATCAATTATGAGTGTGGAATAGAAAAATGAGTGTCATATATTTATTAGTGAATCTGTTACTGCATCAAATATGAGAATCAAACAATCCAGTGAGTGAAATTATATTGAATTTATTTTCCGATACTGTTGTTGTATCGTGGGGCTGTGCATGTTTAATCTGTCAAGGCTCCTAGTTCTCCTATTGGCAGGGAGTGAAAGTTCAGAGGAGAAGGTGCCAGCTCAGGTTTCGTCCTCTCCACTTGACCGAGGCTCAAAAGTGCGAGGTCCGTCATTAATAGTCCTCGTGTTGCTCCTAAGTGCGACGTTAATTAACAATGAGACATACCGAGAGATATATTTATATGGTAATGGCAAATGTGTGTTTGTGGGAAATAATAACTAACTTTTTAACTATTAAAACAGTGGATATATAAACTTCGAGGGGCAAGTATTATCAAAAACCGCTTTCAAGAACAGCTACAGTACTAGTAATTCAGATAGAATATACATATGACACTCGATTTTTTTTTTCTATTCATTTATTTATTTCTATAGAAATTATTTTCAGTGTTCGTAGAAAAACGCCGAACGTAATCTCAGGAATTTATTTACTTCCATTGATTGACTTTCCATTAACGTCGCAATTTTTATAGCATCACAAGACGACGGGCCTCACAAATTAGAACCGTGGACAACGCCTGAGCCGAGCCCCACTTTCCTTGCACCCCCATCACGACATGAGAGTAGGACAGATTTAGAGTGTCTCAACCCGACTACACGATGGGGATTCTTAGTGAAACCAGGATCTGAACCCAAGATTCGACCGAAACAACGCCGGCCACGAGACCGCCATCACAACCTGGCTATCGAGGCTGTTATTTATAGAGTAGGAATTTTAAAAAATATATCTGAGAAACCTTAGTTAAATGCGTGCAATCGAGTCTTGCATTCAATTCAAGACACACACATACCTTTACCACTAAATACCCGACGTATAGTGAAGCTGATGCATGTTATATCTGTTTAGGATCGATGTCCTCACGGTAGGATAGAGAGGTATGTTAGGAAAATGGTGTCGGCCTCGTCACTTGACCGTGGTTAAGAATTACTAGGTCCATCACCAATTCTCTGGGTTACTACTAACACATCGATCAATAACTCCCGAGTCTAAAATTGATAACAACATTTTTTTTTGCAAATTTTTTTTTTATTCATCAACATAACACCTTTTGTTAATCACCTTTTAGGGTGATACAATCGTTCCAACGCTTTTCCAAATCTTTTTTTTTTTTCCCCAAAAAAATTTTTCTTTTTCTTTTTTTTTCGCAAGAAATCTTTTTTGTTGCGAGTAAATAGTGATAAACAGCTTTCTGAAACATCGACTCGTTGCTGTTTTTGTTCCATCGAAAGCAATCGCGGCACCCACTTGGAAAAAACCTTTTTCACTTCACTTCAAAAAACCTTTTTCCTGGTCCGATCGACTTAAAATTTTGACACGTTTCAAGCAAAGGTTAGTACTCTAGAAAGATCTGGTTACTGGTTTACTACGAGCGCCATCTCTGGGTTAGTCTCGGGAGTTATTGATCGATGTGTTAAGTGTGACGTTGATAATCAATAAACACTCTCCCCCTCCATCACCAATTATATAAGGTAAGGCAATCAGTTATGATTATTAGAAAATTAGGAGTAAAATAGGATTAGAGATGTTTCTCCTCAAGTGTAAACTTTTAGGTAACTTTTTACCATTCTCTCTTACTAAGTTAAGTAATCTCCACTTTTATAAAACTAAAAACGATGAAAATTATATTTTAACAACGAAACATTTGCATACGTATGTACGTGTTGATGTAAAGAAAACCATGCTTTTAATAACCATAAATAATTATGCGCGAGCAAGTAACAATCAATAGTTAATTTACATGAATTAGTCGCTCTATATATCGCTATATATCCCTTCGGTATATCTTGCATAAACTTCACTGCACTTATAACTTTAAACATGGGCAGAATATTTATTTATTTATTAACATAACACTTTATGTGTGTACTGAACATTATAATAGTCTCAAAATTTTATTTCAATCAATTTTTTAAATTAAAATTTTTGAATTCAAATTCCTCATAATTATTGTACTATAATGATGAGTAGCCGCTTTAACCTTGTGGTCATGGTCGCAGACACTCGGTTGGCGTTGTTTTCGTCGGGTACCAAATCCTGATGCTACTTATGACTCGCCGTGTAGCGGAGCTGATGCACATTAAATCGATCAAGGTTCCAAGTCCCCCTGTTGGTATGATGTGGAAGTTTGGCTTAAGAAGTGCCAGTTGCCACTTGATCGAGGATCAAATTTACGAGGTCCGTCACAATAGCCCTCGTATTGTTTCTCAGTGCTATGTTAATAAACAATTACACAACAGCAATTATTCTGAATGCTTAAAATCTGTGTTTATTAGAAGAAAAAAAATTACTTTCACTGCATAGGAATAATCATTCAATAACGTAAAAAATATCAGCATTATAAATGAAAGAGATCTTTTGTGGAAAGTGTTCCTGGATCTTAAACAAGTTTTGAGAAAAACTCAAGCACAAATTTTTTTCTCTGCGCACGGTAAGGTTTTCTTACAATTTTGAAAATCAGTTTTGTAGCGTTCTATTAACACAATCACGGATAGTTTTAAAACGTGGGTAGAACTAACGACGTCATATTTTTACCTTCTGGTTTAAAGTGACTTTTCTTTCGAAATAGTTTTAGAGCAATATTTTAGAGGGTATAACAACTAAAATAACACATTTTAGAATTTTTTTTTATTGACTGGTTTAGTCACCCTTTGTAATTATGGTGAAGTTTAATCATATATATATGGAAATGACGATTATAACCGTAATGACACAAATAAGAATTATGTTACAAATAAATTTGAACCTTTTCTACAAAAAAAATACAATACCCAAACACAAACTAAGACAAACGAAGTTTTAAAAAAAAATTAATTATATAAATGTTATGTGTCAATAACCAATTTCTGGTTGAAACTTTCAAAACAATATGGATGTAAAGTGAGTTTACCTCTGCATCCCTTTCAACTGAATGACGTTTTTTTCCTTAAGTATTTTTTTCTAACATTCTTTACAACGAAAAAAATATGTTTTTCTTTTATAATCTGCTTTTTCAGGGAAGTTGTGTAATTCAGAAGAATTCGACTGATAGGTATTTTGGCTTGATGGATCTGGCTTACTAATTGCTGAAAGGCTCATAATTCTTGGACGAGCTCCTCTGCTTTTTATTCCGAAATCTTTGTCAATTTTTATTTCGGCTGGAAATTGAATCGAACATTCTATAAAGTTATGCCTGAAACTTAAGAATATTTCTACTTTTTCTTTAAATTTTTTTAAAATTTCCTTTCGCTTCTTTTTTTCTGGTGCAGTTTCTAATATACGAAGAAACAATTTCAAGCACATTTGTACAACAAATGAACAATTACCTTTTTTATTTTGTACTATCGTACAGTTTTACGTGGTGAAGAGTAGTAAGTGACGTAATCAAAATATTCCTTCTTTGAATCACTTTTTAGCATTGACTTGGATCCTGATAGAACAGTTTATTTGTATTTTCATGTATTTAAACAAAATTGAGACTGCTCAATCTGTCGCTCATTTATTAAGGGAAATCATCTTGACGGTTCCTACCTTCATTACCTACGGATGGGATAAATATTTAATTACTGTAACCGTAATGTCCGTGAACGTGTTAATCGAATTTTTATAAATAATATATCCATGGAATCAGCGAAGCGATCTGTACTGTTTAATAGCAAAACTAAAGAATACAAAAAAGAACCACAAAATTCGGACCCCCAATATTCGGGGGGGGGGAGGTACATTGGAATTCTTAGTCATCTCCAGGGGGCACATCAAAAAATAGTAATGGCCGAGGGGTTCAGACGGAAAGAATGTTTAAAAACCATCGATTTAATTCGACGACGAGATTTTTGCTTTCTTTGGATAGTTATACGAACAGTGATTAAAAAAAAAAGTATGATCTCGGAGGCAACCCGACCTTGATTTGACCTGGATTAGGGAGTGAAAATTCTCTACCGAATATTTTAAAAAAAAAGGAATCTTGAGCGAACGAAGAAATGAAAAACGACTTGTGGGATCGTCACTACCGGAAGCCAGATAAGGAACCAGCGCCTTCAAGTGAGTCATGCCTTATCTTTATTGGATTTATTATTTATGGCATCTTATCTTTATTATGCTGATTATCTTTACTGCTTTTTTTTTAATCTTTTGCGAGATATTTATTCGATTTTGAGCGCACTATAGTTTTTTTTTTTTCTATGTCTCTTTTCCACCAGCTTCTGATTTCATTTTTTTTGTCTGGCTTTTAATTCTATGAATTTGATTGAATTTTCCTAAAAATATGTTTGAATCTCGGCTAAAGATTGTAGTTCAAATGAAAATACATTCGTCGATTTAAAACTAAATATTTGATCAATACTCGTTATTATATTGATTATTACAAAATATTTATTCTTAATATTTAATTATTTAATTACTCGACTGAAAGTTGTGGCACACTCACACACAAAATATAAACTCGTCGATTTAAAATTATAAATATTTGATCAAATATTTAATTATATTGATTACCAAACACTTATACTTAGAATTTAATTATTTCATGAATGATTAATTAAACGATTAAATGTTAATATAAAATGTTTTATTATTATTTAAAAAAGTCTGAAATGGTAATTCTTTCTGTTAGATTTAATTTTATATTTGATCTATGGTAATAAAAAAAAGCTCTAATTTTTTTTTTTTTATTTATCCGAAAATCTCTTTCCAAATGACTGTGCATCGGGGATCAGTTCTGCCCTAATTCAAGATATCATTTTAATTTATAAGTAATTGGTTACAATATCTATAAATTACGTTATCGTGTTCTCAGTGACCTAGTGGGCATAGTCATGGACTTGCGGCCGGCGGTTTTCATCGAGTTATGGGCTCGAGCCCTGATGCCTCGAAAGTCCCGTCATGTAGTGGGATTGGTGCACGTTAAATCTGTTGGAACCCGAAGTCCTCCAGTTGGCGTGGTGTGTAACTTAGGAGAGGGGGTGCCAGCTCAAGTATCGCCACTTGACCGAGGTTCAAAATTACGAGGTCCGTCACTAATTGTCCTCGTGTTACTTCTAGTTGCGATGTTATCAAACACTCAAAATCACACATTGTGTTATGCTGTAAATTAAAAATTTGTGCAAAGGACTGAAAAGATTATCATTCAACTAATTATCTGTATATATATATTCCGAATCTACAAATCCTCTCTCCTTTTTCTTATCCAATCGGATGTATAAGTTATATCCAGTGGCTCAAACAATTGAGGATACACCTTACTTTCACTTGATAAATCCAACTTTTAATGAAAATAACACATTAACTAGAATAGAAGACGTATTTTTACGTTTACACTTAATAAAAGGGTTAATTTACAGTAAAAATAACGAAAATCAACAAAAAAAATATCTAAAATTAAAAGTTTCACAAATATTTGAAGTAAATATAGGCAGATCTTTACCTCAAGAAATTAAGGATACACCAATGAAATTTTTTCGATATATTACATGCATAGACAGTATCAGTATTTTGTTGCATGTTCTTTGGCTTTTATAATGTCCTCCAAACGTCTTGGTACCGATTCGACCAATTTTTTAGCGGTATCTAGAGATATTTTATCCCATTCTTCTTGTAACACTTGCTTTAAATGGGCTTTGCTTCTAATCTGGTGTTTTTGGACCGCTGTTTCTAGTGTGGCCCACAAATTTTCTATGACATTGAATTCAGGGGACTTTGGCGGTGTGTGCAATTGCTGTTTACAATGAAAAAGACACCACATTTTGACATTACGTGCCGTGTGTTTGGGGTCGTTGTCGTGCTGAAATATAAAATTTCCATCTAAACCCAATTTTTGTGCACTTTCTTTAAGATTGTTGCGGAGTATGTCTATATAAAGCTTATGATCCATTATACCATCTATAAAAACTAAATTTTCTACCCCATTTGCAGCCATACAACCCCAAACCATGACGGAGCCACCACCATGTTTAACTGTAGGACGTAAATTTTTTGGAACCAAAGCGGTGTTCGGCTTTCTCCAAACTGTGTGACGACCATCGCTTCCAAAAATGTTGAATTTACTTTCATCACTAAATATAACTTTCTTCCAAACGTTTTCTGTCTTCAACTGATGAGTTTTTGCAAACTCCAAACGCTTTTTCTGATTTTGTAAGCTTATGAAAGGTTTCTTTCTAGCTACTCGACTGCTATATCCAGCATGTCTAATCACATTTCTCACAGTTTCAGCACTTACACTTCTGCAGATTATTCGAGAAGTTTCTGCAGCTAGTTTGACTGCACTCAGTTTAGGATTAATCTTGATATCTTTTAAAATTTTCCTTTCAGCTACATCACTCAGAATACTTTTCCTTCCTCTTTCACTCTTATTTTGAATTAATCCATCGCGTTTAAATTTCCCAACGATTTTCTGGACACATGAGTGACTTCTACCGACAATTTCAGCTATTTCACGATAAGATTTTCCCTTCTTAAATAACCTTAATATAAATTTTCTTACATCAATACTAGTCTCTTTCCGAGGAGCCATTTTCCATTTAAAATTACAGCTTTATATTCTCATAACCAACTTCAAAAGACAGAAATAACAGTTGAAAAAGTTTAGGATAAAATTTCCCTAACTTTAGTAGCAAGCAAAAAGAAATCAAGTGGTAGTTAAACAAAAATTTCATTTGTGTATCCTCAATTTTTTGAGGTAAAAATCTGCTTATGTTTATTTGAAATGCCTCTAAAAAGTTTTATTTTAGAATTTTGTCGTTGATTTTTCTTTTTTTTTACTGTTAATTAAACCTTTTGTTATGTCTAAGAATAAAAATTCGTTTGCACTTCTGGTTAAGGTGTTATTTTGATTGAAAGTTGGATTTATCAAGTGAAAGTGAGGTGTATCCTCAATTGTTTGAGCCATTGTATTTATATTTATTTTTACAAGCAAACTGCCTTTAAGAATTCAATCTTTAATTAAAAAAAAATTTAAATTTTACTAAAATTTTGACGCTTTGATTTAGCAAGTAGTGATTGCGGAATAGTCTTGCGGAACCCAGTTTGAAGACCTCTGATGTAAGCGATTCGTTTTTATATACTAAATATATGTTTCTGTTTTTTAGATCAAATGTTCATAAAGCATATATTGTTGTCTATTGCCAACTCAAAGAGAATATTTTAGACGGTAAAATGCAAATTACTTAACTATAATTTTCCCAGCGTTAAAAAGCTTTCTATCCATATTGTGATAGCTATTGTTTGTTTGTATTTATCAATTTCAGATATATAGCAGTTCCCTAGTTGGTAGAGTAAGGAAGGTAACTGGATTCGGCATTTGTCCATAAAATGTGATGTGACGGGAGTGTTTATTAACGTCACACTAAGAAGTGACACGAAGGCTAGTGGTGACGAACTCCGTAAATTTGAATCTCCATCAAGTGACCAAGACGACTTCTACAGATAATTTGGTAAAATTTCAAATAAGACCTGTTTACCAATAAATTACCTGGAAATCTTGAATCGGTGGTTATAAAATAAAAATTAATAATAATTAGACATTTTATTTGATTCCTTTATACTGTGATGGAAGTATATGGAAATAAACTGCATTTATGAGCATAAATAAACTTCAACAATTTCATAAGTAACTATAAATAATTATGCATGATAAGTTTTTCATAACGAACACATTAAAAATTTGTAATTAAATATGTGATCAATTTGTCAACATACTTTAAAATATAAGCACTTGAGAAACATAACCGATCAATACTTAGGTCTCTTAATTATTGTCTAATTTTTCGCCAATAAATAAATCTACGTATTTCAGATTCCTCCCTTGTTGATATATAATTAATCATCGTACACTATTCGAATATATTTCCATCATATATTTCACTTTTGAAAATTCTCCAATTCATTTTTAAATATTTTATTAATATTTCTTAGTTCCTGACGCAGATTATCACCCATTTCTATTTTTTTTTTTTTTAAATTTATGAAAAGCATCTCTTTCATGAATATAATTTAACCGACATTGCTATCTCTAATCACAGTGTATTAAGAATGATGTCTTCACCACTATTGTATTATTAACTTCGCCCTGGGAAGCTACATATCGACTATTGGCGAAGGACCTCGTAATTTTGAACCTTGGTCAAATAACGAGGAGAACACCTGAACTGGTACCTTCCTCTCCAAACTTCCACACCACGCCCATGAGAGGACTTGAGACCTCGACCAGATTTAATATAGATCAGCCCCGCAACACAGCAAGTATTTTGTGGCATCAGGGTTCGAACCCCCGTCTCGACGGAAACAACGCCGGCCGCGAGTCTGCGACCATAACCATTAGGCTACTGTGACTGCTGATCCTTCTCCAATAACCCTCTTATTGATTTTGAGAGATGTTAATAAGCAATCAGTCAATGGATTTGTTAAAACTAAAGGCCATTGATTTTGCCAGAACAGTGCTAGATAGATATTATTGTTTACAAATTGATTTATGTTTTTAAAATGTTTCCATGAACAAAATTTCTTAAAATTATTTTTAAAATATGTGGATATGTTTTTGATTTTCTACAAAAAAAGGTAGCTTTTTTGTTACTAAGAAATTAAAAAAAAAAAAAAATACAATTCAAACGATTTTAGGTAATACCTTTTTTTAAAGTAATTTTACATATAGTTTCCTGTTATAATATATATATATATATATATATATATATATATATATATATATATATATGTGTGTGTGTATTAAAAAACTACTGTAAACTTTTCCGTAGTAAAATAAATATTTAATATAAATTTAAAATAATTAAATAAGTTGTAACGTGATATTTCGGAGTATAAAGAGCATTACAATTCATGTATCTCTACATAAGTTTCAATATACTTGTGTAAGAAATTGGAATTTTCAAAGAATTTAAAGATCTGTGTTATGGGATAAATTAGATAGTTTGATTTCCTGATTTATGAAACAATTTTTCCGAGAAAAATAACTTTGAATATAACTTTTTTCTTAACTTATTATTTTCAAGCTGGAATAAATTTGTTTTTAATAAACAATTCTTAATATACGAACGAATAATACGAATTCTTAATAAACGAAAAACGAAGCAAAAAAAAAAACGAATATTTGAACAAAAATTTTGTTGAACTAAAATTCACATTTAATATTTATGGTCGATAAGAAATGTATCATTCAGAAATAACAGCTTTTCTGACACTACTCGGAGCTTCTACAAAACAAATGAATATGATATATATCAAATAAATGTAATAAAATTCGAAATTCTTTCTTAATCAAGTAGGAATAAATCTATATTTGGGAAATTGTGGATGAAAGAAAGATAATTCTTATTTCTTTTTGCTACTTTTATCGAGAAATTTCAAAAACTGAGCAATGATTGAAAAAGCTGATATCGGGTTTCCTTGTGATCTTATAAAGTGAGTTCTATAGAGTTTTTTACCCTTTAACGAACACTTTGAGGACTTTAAATAAATCTGAATGAATTGAAAATCCCTTCCAATAAGTAAATAAAACGTGACTTATATAAATTAGGTCTAAATTATTAAGATTAATTCAACATGATTGAGAAATTGCATTTATTAGCAGTGAATTTAATAAAAAAGTTAGTTTGGTTGTGCTGGTAGAGATAGTGAAGTGAATTTATTAATAGGAGACATTTGTATCTTCTACTGAGGAGCAAGGAGATGTAAAGGACCTAGTAAGGAGATATAAATGATCAATGATTCGAACCCTCATCTATAACAATCTTCAGAAATCGAACCTAATTGGAAAGGTAAGATAAACATTAAGTTATAATAAACATTAGATCAAACGCGTATTCAGACCTCTTCCACAAACAGAATAGGTAAGGAAATGACATTTGATTTTTCATAGATTGGAATAAAATTACTTCGTTATCATCATTTTAAGATTTCCTATTCATTGAAATATATTGATTAATGACTGTTTTAAATATTGATAACTATGACAACAGAAGAAAGAAATAACGGACGTTATAATCTTTTCTGTAATATCAGTTCGTCGTTATTTTTATGAAATATTTGTAAAAAACGGAAGTAAAGAATCACGAATCAGGATTTAATTTTGCGTTTTAGATCTACTCTTGCGAAAATGAGCAATGACTTGTTAGTTTAAATAAGATTTGCTATATTTTTCATTTGAACAGGAGATTGCGTTAAAGACGCTAGAATCGACAATTTTTTCGAGTAATGTTGCTTTTTTTAAATGGAGAATAAGGAAATATTTCATTGCGTTTTATTAAAAGGAAGATGTACGTTTTTTTAGGCTTATAACGAGAACTAATCTTCATTTTTGATATATAGTTAGAATAAGTCAATTTTAAAGTTAAAAAACTTAGGATAGTTAAGTATGAATAACTTTGATGTCATCAGTAACAGGAAAAAAAATATTATCCTACGAAGATGGATAAAAGTGTATCCGTGTGACAATAGAGGACATTTCGAAAGCAAGTTGGTGTTGCGAATGTAAGCTGCCGTTTGTTAAACAAAGCCGAAAGAAATTTGACCTCACTAATTCATAACTTTGTTTTTATTTGGCTGCCAAATCAAAATTAACAAACAAATCAAAATTTGATTCAATCACGTTGAGTTGTCCATCTTGCGTCAAGTTATCACTATAGATGAGAACCAGATTCACCATCATGCGCCAGGAAAACAAACAACAGTGGTAGGAGAATTTGTTACGAAATGGCGACGATAATCTCATATCGACAGGATAAGTTATGGCGATGATTTTTTGGGATACGCGAAAGGCGTCATATTCTTAGAAAAAGGAGAAACGATAAATGGATAATACTGCAGGGAGTTACGCTCGCTCTTTTTAAATTTCCCATTCCTAATACCCGATTTCTCATTCCTAATACGGGTGCTCTTTAAACCATCAAATAAGTTACAATTTTGGAGCATTGATAAATATCGTATATTTCCATGCATAAATTGATAATTTTTGGGACTTCTCCGAAGTTAAACTACCGGTTTTGGCTTATACACTGGTTATCATAAATTAAGGAAAAATCACCAAAATAGCGATAACTCTTTCAAAAGTAAGCCAAACCGTGCAAAAATTGCATATGTTGTCCACTAAGAGTAGCTGAGTAAAATTGCAATATGCGCTTACAATTAGTGACGCTGCACTTTCAACGTCATCACCTGGAGCATAAAAGTCCAAGTTTGAGAGAAAGCACACAAATTTTACTGTGATTGCGACATTGAAAATCTGTGAATTCGTAATAACTGACCTCTAGGCATCATTTGCTGAAGAACTACGATGGAGAGCCATCAGGAGACTAGAGAGCAGGCAGAGTCAATCAGAAGCCAGATGGCTAAATGTGAGTCCATCTGTGGTTCATAGACTTTGGAGCAATTTCAAACCACAGATTCGGCATCTAGGGCTGATCAAGGACGGCCAACTGTTACGACCAGTGCCGTTCGATATTGACATTAAGTGCACATAGGAATAGAACCGCTATAAGCACATCTTAGATCCTCTCTTGCTGCAGCCCACCGGAGGTTAATTGTCAACGTCAACTGTGCGCAAGAGGCTCACGAAGGTGGTCTGTATGCGGACGACCATGTTGCGTACCTACATCACGCCATAGGAGAGACCGTTTGATGGGCCCGACAACATG